>JYJE01000646.1:11690-81042 GCA_000983655.1 Zymoseptoria brevis
TAGTTATTAAGGAATACGGACTCGAGAAGCGTACCGGATACTTTATAGCCGATAATAGCTCTAATAATAGCCCTATAATCGACGTAGTTCTAAAGTACCTATATCCTTATCGGTCTACGAACTAGCGTAAGGGAAGACGCCTCCGCTACCTTAGCTATATTATAAACCTTATTACTAAGGCTATATTATTAGGTAAGGGCAGTAGTAAAGCGATAAAGGAATTAGAGCGGCAGGCTAAGAAGGGCGCTCTTAAGGCGGTCGAGGAGTTCTAGCGTAGTTATAGAGCGGTCGGTAAGCTATATAATATAATTAAATAGATTAGAGCGTCGACGTAGAGGATAGAGTCGTTTATAGAGGTACGGTACGGTAGTAACGCGGGAATGTTTAATAATTTAAAGGTAAGTAAATGTTTTAAGAATCTTAAGATTTAACGCTAGTAGAGCTCGAGCTATACGGGAACGGCCGAAATTCTACTAGCGGCTGTACTAATTAGCTCCCCTATACGCTAGGGAGCTACCGTAGAGCCGTACCCCGCGCTAAGAATACTAACTTCTATATATATACCTTCTTCCTTTAACTAACAATACCCTTATAGCTTATCTAAGACAACTCTACGCGCTAGAACTCCTTCTACTATATACTCGGCCGAGCGTAGACTATTAAAGAGCGCCTTATCGAATTCTACCGGCTTAATAGAGCCGATAAGAGCATCCGCGAGAACACCCTTACTCTAAACGACTAGTAACAAATTAACCGCCTTTATAATGCCCTTTAGGTATTCGAGCTTACGATAATAACTACTTAGGGTAACCGTAAGCACCTCTTCGAGTAGTATCCGACCCTATAGTTTACGCTCGACTATACCTCTAAGTTCTCGGCTAAGTTTAAGGACGAGGCGATCGTAGATAAGAGGTTCTCCTACCTCTGAAGTTATTACGACTATATATAGCTTAAGGCTAAGAAGTATTAGTCCCTTATAGACGAGACACCTATAGTATATACTACTGTCGTCCTTAATCTAACGCTAAAGATAGGCTAGTTCGAGGATTAATAGCTCTATAGCACTAATAAACAATAGGGCTATATCTAATAGGTTCGTACCCTCGTAAAGGACCTTTAGATAAGCGATTATCGCCGCACTAAGCTATCTACTACCCCTTCTACTACTACCGCCGTACGTACCGCTTACGAGAGCGACGACCTTTACGACTATCTTCGAGACTTTAAACGCCGTAAGCCTACTACCTTCGTACGTATCGATCCCCTTAACAATTACCTCTCTACCGACTATATATAAGATATAGAATAATAGCCTCTCGACGTCTTATAATAGTAGTTTAACCGGCGGTTTAATAAGCTAGAGCTGTCTCGTTTTGCCTTCGACATACTAGCTATTCTAATTATAAGCGATAAGGATAAACGAGCCTTCTTAGTAGGAAGAGACTTAATAGGTTATCGCCGGTTACTACTTTAAGCGGACATTATTAAGGCCTGCAACTGCCTTAGAAGCTAGTATAGACTACCTAGCTATGTATTCGACGACGAGGAAGATGTTGTGCAGTATAAATACGAGCAGAAGGGCAACATTAACTTATTAAAAGCGGTTAAGGCAAGGGCAAATAAGGCTCTAACAACACCAGCAATAGCAGTGGATATAACAACATAAAATGGAGCTTTATTCCGGATACAACTGCCTTATATGGACATAGTTACCACTAGTGCAGTTAGTAAGCAACAACACCTCTGTTGGTTGGTAGTAGTAAGGCACCACATTCCATTAGTAACCAGACCATCAAGAAGCCTGGAATGGACAGCAACAGACTGGACGGCAGCAAGGAGGATATCAACAACAGCAGCGCAATGCTCCGGTCAACAACATCTCAATGGATTAAGCTGAAGAGTGCGACTACACATATGACATGCGCTTGGCTGACATCCGCTTTCAAGATGATCCCTTCTCAGCTATCACCGTTAGCGTCGACCAGATCGGACTGGACCGGTACCAGGAGATCGATGTGTTGGACCTCGCCGGCTACAAGCGTGGACGACATGAGGATGATGAAGGTGACCGGGAGCCATCAAAAGCAGCTCAACGCAACCCCGATACAGAGCGAAGTCACGCACCACTGAGACGAGCAAGTGACGCCGTCAAAGTGACCGCCCCAGCTATCACCAATGCTAACAAGGACGCCACGAAGAAGAGTCGCAAGCACAAGCTCCTCAAGCCCATCAACGCCCTCTGGGGTCAGCCACCTCTTAACATCAAAGAAATCTTCAGCAAGATCATGATTGAAATCCCTATCACTTGGATGCAGTTCTCACTATTCTTCAGAGATGAGACCAAGCGCCTGTTCAGTTCACCACGCCCTCGGCGGTCCAAGCCGAAGAAGGAAGACAGTGATGACGAAGAGGAAGATCAGCTATATGACACCGACGCATACGAGGACGCCATTGAATTGAGGATAGCAGCAGAAGCATACAAGAAGCTCATGCATAGAGCTGCTGCAGCAGCCAAGCCGATCTCCAAGGCGACCTCATTGGTGAACAAGGAAGCAACAATCTTCCCTCAGTCAGCCGGAGTCACCATCCCTCAGCACGCCAGCGCAGCAGACATGGAAGATGATGATATGCTGCAGATTGAGGAGATCAACGTCGGCAACATGACCGTGGAGAAGCTCAACAACGTGGATCACCTGTGTACCGAGATCCTCGCTGACATTGACCGATGGAACAAGCGCGATACCTCGCACCGGGCATTCGGAGTCCCAGCGGTCACTACCAACACACACACCAAGAAACAAGGCATCTTGCCGCTCAACCAATGCATCGCCGACAGTGGAGCAGACATCAGCTTGATGTGTCCACACTCGCGCACCGCACTTGGACTAAAGCTGTACGATGCCAACACTCGGTCTTCACCCATGGCCATGAGCAATATCGATGGCGCCAAGTGTGCTCTCAACCACTTCGTGGTCTTTGACGTCCACGTTGAGGGAATCAAGCGAACAACATGGGCGTTCGCGAGCCGCACTGAGAAGACGGATCAGAAGCTCTCGCTCATCCTTAGTGTGCCAACGCTCAACAGTATTAACGCGGTGATTCACTGCGGCAAAGGAACTGTGCAGCTCGGCGATGCAGAGTGTGAGGAAGACGTGATCATCCTACATCCATCACTATCAGCCTCAGTCGCCCCGGAAACCACCATGAGATCAGACGGTGTGAAGGAGCTTTTCGAGGACAGCAATGATGACAGCTACGACGGCAGTGACAGTGAGAGCGGTGAGGAGATTCGCACCGAGTCTTTAGCTCCTTCGACCTCAAGAACGGGTATTGGGCTGTTGAGATTCACCCGGAAGACCGTCACTACCTGGCATTCTATGTTTATGGCATCGGTCAACTACAATCAACGAGGATGGCACATGGCGGCAACAGATCGATGGAGCCCAAGCTGTGAAGCGACTGGCTGGATGCTTCGCGAGGCAAAAGCAATTCATCAACGACAGCTGGCAATGGGTACTGCGGAACTACTACGCTCATTAACCTTCTTCGCCCACAAGCACCAGCACTTCTTCTCGGCACTAGAAATCTCAACCGTTTACACCGACTACAAGCCGATCACCGGGTTCATGAATGCGCAAACGAGTGACATCTACACACGCTGGCAGGAGAAGATCAGACCCCTCAACATCAAGATCCTGCACATTGAGGGACAGAAGAATTAGGCGGCTGACGCGCTGTCAAGAACCATCTTCAACGATGAATGCACGCCAACCGACGTGACCGCCGCCATCGCCGCGGAGCTCGCGAAGCACAAGAAGGACGGTGATGTCAATGAGTGGATATGGAAGGATGGCAAGGGAGAATACGAGGACGTATTGAAGCAATTTTGCAGGGAAGGGAAGGGAAAGAGAGAAGACTACATGGCATACATGGACAGCACGAGCGCGACTGAACAACAACAGGAAACCGAGCGAGCAGCGGACCTGAATGCCTTCACAACCGACACAACCGACACCAATCGCGACCGAGACTTACTCACCCGACATGGCTGTCATCAGCACACCAGACTCCGAACCCTCCACGCCCTCACAACCGCCGAGAATCATCATTTGGTGCTCCACCTGCAAGCGTCAGATTCGTAAGAATGTCAACTGTCAGCAATGCATCCAACCGGATGATCCAGACGAAGTTATCAACGCGCAACAAGAAGTCAATGAGGTGAACACGGCCTTTGCAGCCGAAGAGCAGGGATTGATTGAGAGACGACAACGAAGAGTTCATGTGGATACCATTTGGACTGCCAAGAGAGCGAACGAATGAGGATAAACAGACGGTCAACATGCTCTCACTCGGCACTGAGATCATATGCCTTCACCGCATCAGCAAACTTCCAGCATGCGTGGAAGGGTTGTGCAGTCACGAATGCTGCTAACCGACCACGTGGAAGACGCAGATACAGTCGATCATTCACGGCAGTCAGCTGAGAATGAAGCAATTCAAGAGAGCTGGTACGGCGACATCATCCGGTGGTACCGTCATCAAGAGAATCCAGCTGGCCGGCCGACCGCTCAATTGAAGACGTTCAAAGGACAATGCAAGTGGTTCAGATATCACGAAGCAACCGGCACACTCCACCATCACATTCGTGGCAGTCCACGCTGGGTGCCATGCGTCAGCCCAACCACCGCAGTGAGATTGTTGAAGGAAGCGCACGACGCAGCTGGTCACTTCAATGGCCGCATCGTGTATCAGAAGATTCTTTGCAGGGCTTGGTGGCCATCCATGATTACCGATATCCACAACTACATCAAAGGCTGCATACGCTGCAACCTCTGGAACACGACAGCAACGATCCTCAGCCATATACAGCTTTACCGATACTCCACCCTGAAAAACTGAAGGAAATCGATTTGATGGGCCCGTTTGACCCTCAAGACCACGGCATGCGATACCTTCTGGGCCTCACCAATGTCTTTACTCGCTGTGAAGAGGGTGAGGCATTGCCAGATGAGGAAACTGAGACTACCACAGCAGCCCTCGCACGAGCGTTCATGTGATTTACCAAGCCAGTGGCAGTCTTCTATGACCCCGGCAAGGAATTCGCAATGACAGCAGCGTGGCTCGAATCTCAAGGAATCTACACAAAGCCATCACCTACCAACAACAAGAGACTGACTGGTACAGTCGAGAACATGATCCGAGTCATCCGCAGATGCATGGAGAGAGGAGCTGATACGACCACACTGGACGCTCGCGGTCGTCTCGTCAACACCCTTCAGCAGTGGCCAACCGCCGCACTCAGGGCGATCAAGGACGCCAACCACCGACACATCAGCACACTGGGGTTTTCACCAGTTCAAATCAAGCTTGGCATGCAGCCTGAGGAGCTATCAGACCTAGTCGAGTATCCAGCCACACGAAGACAGACGCTCATTGACATGCTGGCGGCAACCGCTGTAGGTGCAATGAGGTTCCACCCTCAACATGGCCCAGGCGAATACAGCATTTGGATGGTTCGATACCTCTCGAACAGGGAGCACATTCAAGCAGCCGTCCGACAAGCTGACCACCGATCCAAACAACTCCAACAGCAGCGATTCAGTGAGAGTGCACCGCAACACCTTGAGATTGGAGACACCGTCTTGCTTAGGAATCACCACCTTCGGCAGAAGTCCAAGCAACCACCATGGTCAGGGCTATTCAAAATCACACCGGCCGCACTGCTGACACCAACCACTGCTTCACGCTGTCTACCGTGAATGGCAAGCAGCTCTTCGGACATGCCCACGCAGACGACATGAAGCTCTTTACCGCTCGTACCGGATACCTCGCCGCCAACCAAGAGAAACTTCCAGCCCCAAGCACCCTTCAATCAAAGCCTCCAAAGCCTCCGAAGATGAAGGACCCCATGCAGCCACTATCCGACGATAACGCACAGGACAATCGCTTCCGTGAGCGAGCCGCGCGTAAGAAGCAACAACGCGATGTTCGCTGGACAACAGCTTCAACGCAACAACTTCAGGGTATTCTCTGGCATCTCGTCTGCGAACAACTCGTGCTGCTCTTGTCCCGAATGGGCCTGGAGCTTCACATTCGTCCACGCACGTCGATTGCTCGGTCGGCTGCAACTGCGCCTTCCATTTACAGCTAGTCACCCCTTCTCTGAACTCTTTCTCTTCCCCAAAAATGGAGGTTAATAGTTTTCTACAACCTTCCATTCGATGCTCCAAGGCCGGTCCAGCAAGACAGCAGCTCCTCGGTGCATTCCAGGGTAGTGGCACGCCGGAGAGTCTTCGCTCGAGATGCAAACCTCCTACTGTATACAATTACGCCTTTGCAGCCCTCGATCGAAGAGTTCTGGGGCACTCGCACGCTCAAGTCTCATCCCACTCCACAGAGTCAGAGTACGTTCCAACGCGCCCATGGTTTCTCTTTGTAACACTGCCGATGAGCCCTCCGAACCGCTTACATGGAGTGCCCACCGACAACGAGAACGAAGGAAGTCCAGCCCGCACGGAGCAATATCTCATTCGCCGCCGCAAAACGCCCTCTACATAGCGTGGACACCACATCTGCGTTCGAATCTAAAAGGGCGCGAATCAGCAGTCTCATCGATGCGACGCATGAGCATGAGTCTCCCGCCGACAAGGCCTGGAGGTCTATAGCTCCAGCGCAAAGATCGAAGGATTCTGCTACACTTCATGAAGATGGCATAACTAAGCGAGATGCCGTTAGCGAGGCATTCGAAGCACTCTCTTCATCATACCGTGTGCAGGAATCCGCTTCCCTCGAGGAGTATGCTGCACAAGATGGCAGTTTTGTTCGGAATACTTGCGGAGTCGGCTTGCGCGGCGAAATTTAGCACTCGAATGAAGAAGCCAGCTATCATCAGGAGCGTCTCCCTCATCCTTTCAGACGAAGCCAATTCTCATCCTGTACAGTGTCCGTCTCTTCCTCCTTGTTCTGATCTCCGTCGAAGCCGAAGTCTTCTCCGACAAGACCAGTGTCATCCTGCACATCGGCCATGTCCTTCTCGTTGGTCTGGGAGACGGGATCGAAGGACAAAAGCTCGTGGAATTTGAAGATGTTGTCGCGGCGGAAAATACCCTTTCGTTGGACTCGGTGAGGTGAGGTGAGGTGTGAGGGTAAGCGTGCGAGGATCTCGCCATGATGGACATTTGATGAAGGTGAAGCGGTCTCGTGGCTGAAGTCCGGATTAATGATAGGGTGTACAACAACTTCCAATTAGTACTCTCATCAGCTTTCAAACTGCTCGGACCATCGAGCTCAATCTCTAAATCATACACTCTCCACAGCTGCCCATTATCGAATGTTGAAGAGTGCGATTCTTATACATGGATAAAGGAGAGAATCAATAACGAGCAAAGACGAGAGAGACATTGTTTGGCAAGACGACGTAATGAATAGGTACGGGTGGTTGGGCTTAACTGCGTGTCTGTGCGAGTGCAACGACAGCTTGCCGACCATTAGGCTCGTCTCTCACAGTATGGAGATTGAATCGACCATCAGGCTCTACTCTTACTGTATGGAGATTGTATCGACGATCGACATCGCAATCACAAATTGAAAGGCATTAGAGGCTTATCCGTACCACTATAGGTGTGTTGACTTGAGGTATTGTCTGCTTCACGTCGTTGTCTGCTTCATCTCGTTGCCCTCTAGCTAATACAGATTCATCTGTCGCAATACTCTTCGCAGGCCCCATCTTCCTCCCGTCGACGACCAGACTCGCCGTAATATCATCCGTCTCCTCGATCCTCCGCGCGGATTCTTCTCATGTCCGTTCCGCGCTAGTTCTCGCCGTGGCCGCTTCGAAAAGTGCGCAGTCGTCGGAGGGCGTTGATAGGCTGTGCTCGTCGATATCTCATGAGCTGTCGATTTTCTTTTTTGGCGAGGGCATGCGCCTCTCTATATAAGAATGCTCACAACTTTGAATCAGGGATCAGACATGCTGTTACAGGTGCCTACGGTGTAGTTCAAGCACTTGTTGGGCATGGAGATTGGTGTCTCACCGCGAGACACGCCATGAATGTCTTCTCCTGGCCAATTATGTGGCAGATACCACATCTGATGCACCGCATAAGCTGTCAAGGAGAGTCTCAGTACGCGGCGACGGACAACATCGGGTCCTTTCGAGAGGTGCTGTAGCATGGTCCAGCGGAGGGAAAAGTAAGTCGGTCGAGGGAATGGGCGTTTTGGTCCGGTATCTGCCTATCTTTGCTTCCGTCTACAGTTTGTTCAAGGTCAAGTGGACGCTCGCTCGAGAAGGTAAGACGTTCTTGCCAAAAGATGTGTCGAAAGCTTCTTGAGGTGACGTCGGAGGCGGCGTCTTTGTCAAATTTGGCGTCAGGACAAGAATCGTCTGGAGATGGTAGCGGAGAGGTAGATGGAATTGTGACGGGTGGTGTGCTTGTCCGCAGGACTTTTGTGTTTTTGCCGAGAGCTTGCGAGACAGCAAGATCTGCGTCAAAGGCTTGTTGCTCCACCACCTTGTGGTGTGACGTGCAAGATCGAATGCGTTGGAGAGAGTCTCATCGAATCTGTTTTCCACTCGACCTATTCGTAAGTCTCGTCCGGCTGTCCTACTGGTCCAAGTTCATGTCAACTGAACACGCATTGCCAAGGTCTTCCGCTCGCTGGTACGTCTCTGAATGCAATCCTCACGCATCTACTTTTTTCTTGCCGTCTCTTATACGGTAGCCGGCTTCGTCTGCTACGATGCCTTGTTGTCTCTTGTACTGCCGCGGAAGGTCAGCTGCGAAGTAGTGATTTCAGAGTCCTCACCTCACGTTCTGTGGGGAAAAACAGGGAGGTCGACTAGCGCTGTGGGGAAAAACAGGGATATCGACTAGCGCTGCGGGGAAAAACAGGGACGTCGACTAGCGCCGCGGGGGAAAACAGGGATGAGCCTTAAAGCTTTGATCCAACATCCTCACCTTCGCTGTCACCAGTCCATATCTTTCCTTCCGACCAAGAGGAATACCTCTGGGCGTTCGCATCTTGATCGGAGCTGAAGTTTTGCGGAGCTCTGATGAAATTTGGGCAGGTCTTACGGGATCTTTCTGCTTATCCAACTCACTCTTTACCCGCCTTCATGTCAAGGGCCTCGCCAACGTGTCGGGAGAATATGTCGTCGATATCGATCTTGCCGTCAACTAGTCAAATGAACGATCCCTACGAATCCACAAACCCCTTCCTAGGCCATCAATACCTCCACCGCCATGCTAGGATCAAGCCCGAAGATCTGTGGATCTGGCGGGCGAAGAGGCCGTCAGGAGTACTGAACATGGGCTGATTTGCGATGTTGCTCCAGCGAGGACTGCCTCCCGGATTTGGACCTTCGGAGGACGAACGGTGCTTCTCATCCGGTACAATTCCATTTGTCCGGCAACACAGTTGGTACGGCGGAAGAGCAATGTTAGACTTGTTTTTCGGTCAAAGATTGGACTCCTTGGAGAAAGAGAAGCAGTGACTGCGGGTTGCTGGCAGTCTTGAGCCTACGACGGCCGCACCAAAGACATCACCAGAAAAATCTCCGCAAGATTCAATTGGTCACACGGACTCGCGGGCCACCATGCTGTTGCCGGTCGACAGCAACTTGCCATTCTTCCAAGCAGTCTGCTACCATTGCGAGCGCCCTTCCTCGCCGTCCACTGATCACGGACGAGGAAACTGGCTCCATTTCGAGTGACTGCCCAGAGCAACTCCTTCCCTCGCAACGCAAGGGTTCACGGACGAGGCCATGAAAGACGACAACTACAACGGAGATGTAGCTCACGAAGGAGCTCGTGTCCGCTTAAGAGAGGGTACACGCACCCGAGCGCGAGTTGCATAGACACAAAATGGGCGTGGCTCGAGCGCAGGGACTTCCACCACCACCAGCTTCGCCATCTTAGCGGCCGATTCAGGCTGCATCACCGCAAGTGCAGTACTTTGAGCCGCTGACGCAAGAGCGGAAGGATCACTGCATACAGCTGAACATTTGCTTCCGCTGTCATCAACATGGTCACAGCAGCTTCTACGGGTAATGCCTTAACGACGATTAGAGAGCACGCTCACGAGAGCGCCTTCAGTCAACAACACCTCCGGCACCGGCACCTCCACCGACATCGCGCCCACGCCGCGCTCCCGCATTACGGGTCCATCGCACCACCTTGAAGGCTCGGCTCACATCACTGACCTCTCAATTCATCGTGCCTGAGTACGATCTGGTTGCAAAATAAGTGCTTCCCTTCAAAATTCCAATGCAGGGTGAAACTCAACGATCACTTGACGCTACGCTTCCGCCACGCTTCCGCCAACTGCGCCAGTCGCTTTACCAACACTAAGTCTTGCTGTACCGGCAGCTATCTCACCAAATATCCGCTCCATCTAATATGAGGCCTTTCAACTACTCTACATCGACAACCCTATCAGAGTCGCTCTTCACCCCGATTTCGCCCCACGCGGTTGGGACACAGCCAGATCAGTCATCAAGAGATGGTTGAGATAGTGCCGCATCAGTAAGTGACGAGGTATGGTTGTAAAGGATGAATTTGATTCAATTGCGTTCATTTCAACTGCACGGCATTCGCAGAATGTGGATTTGCGGTGACTATGAATCGTGGTTCTGCAAAAAGAAATCTACACCCACTAAATCGACTTCACATACCACCCTGGGGGAATTCATCAGAACCCGCTGTCTCAAGTAGCCATCCTTGGAACCCTCACGTCTAATCCGCCCACCCCAACTCCCACCCACTCACTCACACATTTCAAGTACTCCTCCACACACAAATTGACATTCTCTACCACCTCTTCTCCTCCAGCCCAACCCTCACCTTCCTTCCACCCACCACGAGTCTCTAAACTCAACGGTCCCACTAGCCTCAACAACTGCGCCCGTATTCCCTCTCCCGTAACATACCCAACCAAGCCACCCTGATTCATCACCATCATAGCCACAACAATGTCATCCATATGGCGGAGTTGCTGGTATTGCCGAGTGAGGACCCCCTGGGGGATACCCTTGCGGTGCAAAGAGTCGTCGCCGTCAGGCACGAGAGCCAGAGCCAGAACTTCCCGGTGAGAAGTCATCACGGTTGTCAGCCGCTGCACGAGCTCTGCGGTCCCTATTGACGAGTCGTCGTGTAAGGGCATCGAGTCCTCTGGCTAGCTGTAGGTGGAATGCACCGTGGCGTGCTTGGTAGTGGAAGTGGAGTAGAATTTGTAGAGGAGAATGGACCCGAAGAGGAGAATGACGAGGAAAGTGACGAAGCAAGTGACGAGAGTCTTGGAGCGGGTGGATATCTCAAGTACGTGTTTGGTCGACGACGGAATGTTGATGGTAGTGGCATGTTCAGATAAAGGTGAAGTCGTCGGCTCGGGAGCTGTGGACTCGCTGGTCGATCCAGTCGTCTGGTCGTCGATAGTGGGAACTTCTGGCTCCGAAGAATGTAAAGTCGTCTGCTCGAGAGCTGCGGACTCGCTGGTCGATCCAATCGTCTGGTCGTCAGTAGTAGGGACTTCTGGCTCCGAAGAATGTGAAGTCGTCGGCTTGGGAGCCAAGGACTCGCTGGTCGATCCAATCGTCCGAACGTGGCCAGCTGCGATTTCAACCTGAACATTATCCATCATGGGTTCTGACTTTGAAGACAAAGTCGTGAACTCAGGAATGACAAGTTCTCGAGACAATCGGACGAGGTTATTCCCTTGCTTCTCTGACGGTGAGCTGTCTTGACGTCGAGTGCCCACAGAGCCCAAAGACACAGCTCGCTCGGTAAGTTGAGAGCTTTTCTCGAACGGGAGCCTCTTGTGTTGGAAATCAGCGGACATGACGGACAAAGTACGCTTTGGAATCTGTCTCATGAGCGTCTGAAGAGTTAACCTCTGTCGATAGAGCAGGACAAACTTACTGGGAGTCGGCCAACTGTTGTGGGAGGGATGGATTCCGCGGAGCTCATCATGTTTGGTCCTCCCAAGGCACTATTCGAGACTTTGGCTGGCGCAATCATGTTTGCTGGCTGGTCTGCGGTTGGACTATCGTGGAGCTACAAAGATATCGGATGTCAGTCACTCTGCAGAAGCAAAAGACAACACGATTGTATGTACCTCGTTGCTCCCGACATGTTCAGGCACGTTCCGCGGTGAGACTTCCCGCTGGTGAAACCCCTGCTCTGGGTTTCCCTCCTCTGGCCTCCTCAACCGCTTTTGGCCCTCACTCTCACTGTCTTCGCCACGTCGGTGCTCGTTGATTTCCTTATTATTGTACCCGCCATCGTGAAAAGGGTCATGGAACACAATATTTGCTTGTCGATCACCACGGCCTAGAGTCTCTTGCGATGGATCGGTCACAAGTCCGGCCGAGAAACAACTCCCTGCGCTTGTGATTGATTGTGGAGGCGATAGATTCACACTGGTGGTTGGTCGATTCGGTCCGGGCGGTGTAGGTGATGGGGCCTGTCTGATCGGTGAGACCGGTGGTATATACCTCGACGCCGAAACTTCGATGCTCGGCGATGATTCTGTAGTGTTTGTAGTCCTTGATGTCGCTGGACTGCGGGTTGGTGTTCTTGATGGACTGCGGGTCAGCGTTCTGGCTGGACTGCGGGTCGGTGTTCTGAGCGGACTGCGGTTCGGTGTTCTGGGTCGACTGCGGTTCGATTTGTGGCTGGCCCCTGCTTGTGAATAGCACCGTGGGCCAGACTCCGAGCGGTTGTGATCGTTGAGGCAGGGGAGTGGGCTCTGAACAGTAGTCGGCAAAGATGGTCTGGACTCCTGAGCTTCTTTGTCCTCGCTCGAAGGATGGAATTGCATCGTAGTTGGGGATTCTCGCGCGGTGGATGGAGCGTTGGTTTTTGGCAGGGTGTATGGCGCAAATGTTTGAATCAAATAGTTCTCATCCTTATACAACCCAAAACCAGGTGTTGATTGGTCTTCCGACTTCTGCTTTGCTCGACGGTCGAGGTGCTCAACCATTTCCTGTTTTATGCGTGCGGCCTGCGCGTACCAGAACCGGTTGTAGTCCGCACGTTCTGGAGGATGACGAACATTGAATGATTGTCGTCGCTGCATGCCACTTTCGAGTTACCCTTGCTGACTTTTTGCAAGGCTATTGTTTTTGCCGTGTGAGTGCGCATGCCGTGTGAGTGCGGAGGTTTGGCCTCGGAATGATATCTTCAAAATCATTGATCAAGTGTTTCGTCATCAATCCAGAGTCCTTGCTGTCTAGCATAGTTGCTACTCAGTATAGTTGCTGTTCGGCATGGGGAATGTTACATTTCAGAAGTGCTCCTTGTCACCAGAATCCTAGCAGCACACCTCACAATACCAGACTGCCGAACGCCTCCATTCTGATAATGTCCGACTATTGGTGACCTTGGAGTATCTGCAGGAAATGTTCGATTTGCAGATGGAAAAATGTAAAGAGCAATGGCAAAAAAAAAAAAGTGAAAGGAAGAGAAAACGGACGTTCCGAGGCACACAAGTCTCACCGCGCCGGTGCCAGAATGGAGGAGAACTCTTAGTATATCATAAGATCAATCAATCTTTCCGGATTTCCACTTATTCCAAATATCCCTCGACCACGTTGACAATATTGGGATGCCGCAACGGATTGCGCGTATTGTCAGACACTTCCCCTAAGCAAGAGCCTTGAGGTCGCAATATAGACTCTTGTCGGTGGCTGCCTTTGTCAAATGCCATCGTCCTCGGTTCCTCCAGGTGTTGTACCTCGACATGACTCTGGAGCCGCTCTCATTGCTTCCTGGTAGGACATCGAATGGTCTGACGGCATGTCATCTCGTGTAGCGGAGGATTGCCAGCTCTCCTTCACCTACCTGCTTGGGTAGCTAATTGCAGGAAGCTGAGGTCCATCTAGAGGGATAATGCCATCCTGTGCGTCGGCCCGTACTGGCCTGGCTGGCCTTGAGGTTGAGATGTGTCCTGATCGCATCGCGCAGCTCTTTGACGCTGACGCTCTTCCTCGGCCTTTCGCGAATTCGTCACGAATTTGTCCACGCCCGCATTATCCAACCCGCATTCAGCGCCCTCCAATTTGTACTTCTTCCTGTATCATCATCTGCCGGCGATGGCCGCCTCACTCGGTACTCGGCAAGTTCGCCTTCACCGATCCTGAACGTCCGTACTGTGTCCGTCTCTTCCGCAGCTGTCGGATCTCACCGGATTCGCCATGCATAGTTTCAAGCTCCGTCACGGGTTTCCCTTGTCCCAACGCCCACATCTTTAGCCAACATGCCTTTCAGGCAATCCTGATGGCCAGCAGACTGCAGGTGCACGAGTGAGTCTCCAGTGTACGTACCCCTCTGTGACGTGACTGCTTCCTTTGACCGTTGGACGAGGAGTACGGAGCTCGTGGTATCCTCCGTGTTCGCTGTTAGTCCTGGAGCGGCCGTAGGGTTTGCCATCGGGTTAGAAGTTCAATCGAATCCAGCCCGGTTGTATTCTCGAGGGAATCCGAAACACGCAGTCTTCGCGACGCCGCTTTCAAACCAAAATTTGATGACCCTTGGATGACCATGGAAACTTTGGACACAATTCCTAGCAGCACACTTCTATCTTCGCAACCTCTTTCTACAACTACAACAACCATAATTGTCCACTTTAAAGACGTAGATAGATACTTCATCTACTAATAATACTTTCTATCTTTTCAAAAATTGGATTAGCAACCTTAACGGCTGAAGTAGTGCTGAAGTAGTGCGGCCTAATCTCGACCACACCCAGCATGTCTACACGGACATTCATAGACATGGACAATCACAGACGATCCAGCCGCACCGCTTCGCTCCTCAACCCACCGGACACCATTACCCAGGAACTTTTCGCAAAGATCAAAGTCTGCCAAAGGTCATGCTCAGCAGAAGCCGGAAGCTGTGAAATCGCCGGAGTCGACTCGCGCAACAAGGCTATCGTATCATTTCCCATCAAGCAAGACATTACCGCACTCTCCGAGCAACTGCACAGCTCATCGAAAACGGTGGCCGAAACGAAGCAGAACAAGTCCGTCGAGAGGTCATGTCCCTCTTCGAAAGCGTGCGTATAAGGGATGAATGGCATCGTACAGCAGGTCACGAGCATCGATGGGGAGCAGCAAGCGTTAAGATGTTGGTCCACGCTGTAGGCAGGTCGATTCTATGGCTCCGCTCTTCTCTTGCTACCATGGACGACGTCGTGGCCGACCGCCTTAATTCCAGATCGACATCCACCATAAACGAGGGCAACGACTCCTCGATTCTCACCGCCGAGGAGAGTGCTTACGTGACTACGAGTGCGAGATGTCCATGGAGACTCTACGTTAGCAGCGAGCGTGTTCTACCGTTCACAGTCACGCTCAGCCTCAAGCCCCACGATAGCCGCCGCTGCTTCAACTTCCTTTGGCCGCTATATCTCCAATATCAGGACCTCGCATGAACGCAACGCCGACACAAAGTTTGCCAGCGACTCCCTGCTTTTTGGTGCAAGAGCACGCCGAGCAGGAGGAGACCAGCGCTCCGCTGGATGGTACCTGGAGGACGGTCCTTCGCAAAGCTTTGATCAATTCCGCCGCCGCGTCAAAAGCCGAAGAAAGACACACCCAGAGAAAAGTCGTGCGTATAACCTTGGAAACATGAGCAGCTTCTAAGCGGACAGCTTCTGAGGCGGTGGCTTCTAGGTCTGTTTTGCGTGGCTTTACGGCTGCAAGCGCCTGGCGGTGGTGTTCCGGAAGCGTAATTAGTGGGGTGCGCCTTGTGCCCGTCGGCGATGGAGTCGTACCGTACGCGAAACCTCTCGACGTTGCGAATGAGCTTGTGGAGGGCCTCGTGCGGGTCTTGGCTGGTGAGAGGGGTGGCCAATAGGCGAGTGTGTCCGGCGCGGACGCATGCTTGACCTACGGGCGCTTCAATGTTGGTCGCAATTGTATGCCGGAGGGCGTTCCGGTCCTGGGTAGGCACGACGGCGTCGTCCGCACGTTGCTGATATTGGTCAGGACTACCCATTGAGAAGAGGTTGTATGATCCTCCCACATCTTCAGCACTCCTCTTTGGACAGGTCCACCTCACAGGCATCGACGAACGGTGGCAAACATCTTCAGCAACCGCACCACGGTTTCGGGAACTCAACGTCCGATTTTCGAACGTTGTGAAGCGAGGAAGGTTTGAGTGGGGAATGCGCTTTCGAGGACTCGGGTGTCTTCACAGGCAAACAGGCTTCATAGGCTGGTAGGGGAGGCATGCGGCAACTTGAGCGGAATGCTGTGAGTCTCACCCAGAAGCCTGAATCACTCGGCGAGATGCGTGGATCGAGCGGCTGGCGGAGCTTGCAGGTCTTCTCCCGGCGAACTTGCTGTCCTGTCTACCACTTCGCCGGGATTACCTCTGCGGATCCGCGGAGGTCGTCGGAGGAGCCAAGTACTTCATCTTAAGGACCAGTCTCTCCCCGGGTCGAGCTTGTACCTTGAAAAGGTCTGGACCAAAAACAGGCATTGCACATCGCTCATTCTTTCCTTGGCTGGTTGGGACTGGAGCAAAGAGCAACAAATACTGCAGTGATGGTCGAATGGCGGGAAGCCAAAGTTTTGATCCAAGTACCTCGCCACGGCTTTTCGCGTATGCAACATCCCTGTTTTACTCCAGTGATAGTGATAGCATGAGAAGAGTCAGCTTGCGAGCTTCACAATCAACAAAGCTGTAGCAGGAGATTGTACAGCGCGCGCGCATACGTATGTCTGCACGGTTATCCTCCGCCTCCTCAATCCTGCCACCTCTCCATCGCTACCCCAGCGCTCGCGAACTGCCATTTGTCCCAAGAA
Organism: Zymoseptoria brevis; assembly: GCA_000983655.1. Lineage (NCBI taxonomy): Eukaryota > Fungi > Ascomycota > Dothideomycetes > Mycosphaerellales > Mycosphaerellaceae > Zymoseptoria > Zymoseptoria brevis. The sequence goes on from JYJE01000646.1 coordinate 28,501, forward strand.
CCCTTCACACAAGACAGTAACATTGCACTGGTTCCAAACCATTCGATCCGTCGAAGGCTTCTTCAAATCGTCTCCACCAGGTCGTTGCCCCGATTCTGCCTCGCTTGGGCATGCAGAACTCGGATACGGTCCACCTGGAGAGCTCAAATCGCTGCCTCATTACTCACCGCCGTCGCGGCGCAGGGAACGTCCTCCACGCACTGTTCGCGAGGGGCGTCTCGAAAGGGTGGTCGGCGGGGACAGAAGGCGGGCTGTCATTTTCTTGGTGGGACGCAGTGATATCCGTTGGCGGCTTGTGCGGAGCCTTTGGCGAGCAGAAAGCTGACATGAATCTTCGTCTCCTGGTGGAAGGGTGTCGCGGTTTGCTCGATGTTCATCCCAACATGGCGGTTGCCTTCGGTAGCGGTGGCGGCACTAATGGGCTACGGGTCTGAACAAGGGACTCATCGTGGCATCGCTCGTCGGCTGGAAGATCTGGATCCGTCGCTTGGAGTAGGACCCAAAGCTCGACGTCGTGCGTTGGCTGGAAGATCGTACTCCATCGCTTGTAGCAGGATCTGGACTTCGACGTCGATTGCATTGGCTGGAAGCCCTTCTTTCACAGCTTGAAGCAGGACCTGAACTTTGACATCGTGTGTCGGCTGGGGAGTCTTCCTTCACCGCTTTGAAGCAAGGCCTGAAGTTCGACCTCGCTGTTGGGCTCGATGCGGCCCGAATTTTGGGCGCACGCAGTAGGTGTTGTATGGTAGGGTAAGGGCGGGGCAAGACGAGGACGGCGGCGAGTGCGAATCGGTGGCAGAAGCGGTGAGCGGTTTCTTTATCGCGAAGAAGGAGTAAGGACATCATCAGTATTCTAGATTTGATCGATCGAGTCAGCGTTCTGTGATGTGGTTCAGTAACAAAAGTGCATCAAGTCTTTAATTGTAGATGGAGTCTCGCGTGAGGGCGGTAGAAAGTCCCTTCACTATGCCGACGAGATGCGAGCGATCAGTATCGCGTATGTTGCTTAGCAGATGTTTCCAATCGTGCTCTCGAAGACCTTGCCCGGTAGGCGCCTGCTATTGATTTACGATGCTTTGCAGAGCTTCGAGACACGATCCGTGCGGTGGAAACATTGGTCTCTTTGCTCCATGTCGCATGGAGTCAGTCGTGGCGTCGGTGAAGGAAGTCTGTTCTCGAGTCGAGTCTTGGTAAGCATGCGTATACAGATCTCCGTCCATGAGGTTCAGCACATCTATGCTTCTGGGTTTGCTTTGCCCGTGTGAGCTCACAAGAATGCAGTCTTCCTCCCCAGAGCAGTGTATGAGCTCGAAATCCTCCATCCCACCCAACACATCCCACCGAACAACCCGCCGCAAGATCAACTTCTTTGCCTACGAACCCCTTGCGCAACCATCAGCGGCACCACACCAAAGAACACTCCGTAGCAGATGCCATTCTTGCCTGGACAGTCTTCAACCACCAGCCCAATATCTCAGCGGCCGTCAACCTCTCCCGTTTCCTCTTCACGACTCTTTCACTGCAGCGGACCACGCGTGTGCATGTTCATAGATTTTCAGCTCAACGCAAGCCATCGCCTAGCTTGTGAAAGTGGTGTGGTCGTCGGAGTGGCGCGGTGTGGTGGAACATTTGTGGAGGATGCCACGTCGCGGCCGGTTGTCGACCGGCTTCGAATGCTGTACGCTGCGGACAATGGGTTCTGGTGAGGGCGGTTATTCGGCTGCTCTGAATGGCGTGTATTCGACGTATCGAGAGAGAGAGAATGGGCGAGAATGTAGAGGAGACGTAGGCTGACTTTTGCTGTAGAATAGGAGAGGAGGAAAAGTTCATGTGACAGCGAAGTCGGACGAGGGGACGGGAGCTTGACTTGAGCTTCACCATGAGTCACGTGCCAGGCAATCTTCAACAATCTGGCACACGACTGGCGACATCACTTCGACCACGACCTTGCCCGTATCAATCGTTCCATGCCAAGAATGGACGACGCACCCGCTCCTGCGCCGTCCATTACAACGACCGCCTCAGGATCAGTCCACCATGGACGACACCTGCTTCAGTGCATTCTCTGAGGTCCCCGACATGACTGTATTCGCCAAACTCGGACAGAGTGCAACCAAGACATTGCGCACGCCTGGACACGAGTCGAGCCGGAAACGGCCATCTCCTTGCTCGTTCGCCGTCTCCAACTCCGCGACGAATAAAGGCTCCGGGGCACGGCAGTCAGATGAAACAATGATGGTACGACCAGCTTTCTGATCGACTTTACTCAGCAGGTGGAAGGAGTCAACACATACCGCCAGCACTCGCCAGTCGACGGCGTATTCCTGGCCAACGAGGGCGCTGGACACGACTTTGCCATGCGAGGAGCTGCCGCTGATGGGCACGGCATCAGAACGGCACCGCTGGCTGTGGAACAAGCATCGCTGGCTGCCGAACAAGAGAACTTCGCTATAAAAGGTGCGGCCGTCCAATAGTCAAAAGCCAGCTCACCGGTTATGTCTGCAGAGTTGTACCTACCGAAAGCCTAGCTGGGTTGAGTTGAATGAAAAAGTACACAGGGTATCACCCTCCGCAAAACACGCACAAATGGCGATCTCGGCAACAACAAAACGCAGCCTCAGTCTGCAAAGTGTCCAGGTCCAAGGACCAGAGAAGACTCCATCTCGATAGCTAGTGTGCCATCTGCATCGGACTTTCCAGGCTCCAAGCCACCCAAATGCCACCTCTTCTGACCATTGTGTTGTTGAACGTCTTCCGCCGCAAAAGCCTCCGCCGATCTTCCCCTCTCCGCCTCCGCCTTCTGTTCCGCAACGCCCTTGAGTGAATCTCTCCGCCCGCCTGAGAAACTGCCCGTATCGCGGCTCTCTGCTCGAGCACGACAGATGCATCTCCTGCTGCGGCTTTCACGCTTCGCACGAGACGAGGTGTACGTCTTCTCCTCCTCCTCCTTCTTCTTCTACTTCATTGCAGGAGTTGCAGGTCGTCTGCTGTGCAGTGAGTCCCATGTTGATTGACCTTCAAACAAGTCACAATTCGGGAACATCATGATGATGATGATAATAATGATAAGCAAGATTTCGCAATCTTTTGAGTCATCGCCGCAAACATTGAATTCATCAAGCTATGTGTTGTCAACCCTGGCGGGCACGAGTCTTCGTCATTCATCTTGTGACGGGTCAGAGGTCACCCTCCGACTCCCACCTTCTTTCCGTATCGCTAATCGTCGATGAAAGCTGCGCTTGTGATCTCATCGTGCCCGGTTTGGGAGGCAGCTGGAGCAGCACTCGCGGCGACGGGCAGTGCGCTGCTTGCCTGATCTCAACCGGTCGTAGCCATCTCGCCACGGCTTCGCTTTTGACCTGCTCGAGCTTGCGAAGCAGCTTGTGGTAGCGGAGGCATCAACTGCTGCGATTGAGGGCGGCGAGGTTGGTGGGGAGGGGCTTTTGGGAGAGTCGGCGAGGTCGTGTTGACCTTTTGGCGGTGGACTCTCGATGCTCGATATCACTGATAGACCATCTGTGCCGTCGTTGTTATCGTGATCTGTCTTGATCGTGGACATGTCCCTTGAGAAACATTTGTGTCGGTATTGAAGTAAAGTTCTTTCAACTGAACAGTGAGAAGACGACGCGAAAGGCGCGCGTGACGTCTTGTCACACAAGGGGTTCACGATTTGCCACCAATCTCTTGCTCTTGGGTCTCCGGGTGGGATGCATCCAATCTGAAAAATCTGGCATTGTTCGCCGATGTCCTCATTCGCAAGGTGACCTCCTCCAAGTTTCCTCCAAGGTTGCCCTCACACGAGGCTCCGTTCAGGCGCCTGCATCGTAGTTGCCAGTTCTGGGGAGCCGCGAGGGAAAAATTATCTAGCAATCCAAGGAACCAGCGCAAGTAAGAGCGCTGACTGGTCCACACGGGTTGATCGATCCACTTGAATACGACAGGGCCGTCGTTGCGCGGCTCCGGGTTTGCTGTCGTGACGTTGTGCAGAATTGCGTGTGCGTGATCGAATAACCCCTGCGCTTTGAGGAAACGCGACAGTCCCACTTCGTCTACTCCTCTCTCCTCTGGAAACCAGGTATTGACCAATTTCCTCGCACTTTGCATCTGTAAGCCTCTCCGAACAAACGGATTGCAGTATGCTCTGACATCCTTCAGAGCTGCTTTGGCGTTCCTTTGCTCTTGGTATCCTCTACCTGCCGTGCCTTGCTGGAAGGGCGTGAGATGACGCAGACAGATCGTGGCGGTGGTTTCGAGATCGCGGATCAACGACAAGTGAGAAGCAGTCAACAGAAAAAGGGTCGAGTTAAGCAGTCCGAGCTTCTCGTTCAGGACGAGAAGCTGCATCTCCTCGCCGCTTGTTCGTGTGGACACGAGAGAGGAAAATTTTCCGGCATGTATATCCCGGCAGATGTTGGAGCGGTCGATCTCGATCTTAGTGTGGTGGGCTTGGGCGACAGCGTCTTGGGATTTGTCCAGGGACTCCGTCAAGGAGCGCTGGAAGAGGGTGGTCATGTTCCTGTTAAGCAGGATGTTAGCATCGGTTAGCCATGTCAGCACAAGACGAGCCGAATTGCATACCATAGTGCGGTCGCCAGTTCCACCCCATGGCGTCCTAAAACCTCGTCAAATCTCCCGTAGAGGCGTTTATGCCCTTTCGAATTGGCAACCCAGCCAGGCTTGGGACATCCCCAACCTGAGGATTCTGTCTCCAACGACCAGGCCTCTCTGAACTCGACATGTTGTAGCGGAGCTTCGTACAACTGTTCAGCCAATTCCATCATCTTGCAAGCATAAAATTTGGCGTGCATCTTGTCGTAGTCGGTTTTGGATAGCAAGTCCATCGCATCGGCTGTGATGAGTGTGGCGTTGTACAGATCGTCGACTGGCTGATGGCTGCTGTTGGTGATTTGGAGATCGAGCGGGAGAAGGTAGTATGCGAAGAGAGCGAGAACAACGACAATGCCGGCCAAGATCCTCAGTAGTTGATGAGGTTCGTGAGCTTCTCGGGGAGTCGGTGGCAAGGGCAAAGCAGATTCTTCCTGTCGAAGGCTGTCCGGTGAAGTGTCCTTTCGGCGGCGAGGGTCTTTCGGTGGCAAGGGCAAAGCAGATTCTTCCTGTGGAAGGCTGTCCGGTGAAGTGTCCTTTCGGCGGCGAGGGTGTTTTGATCTCCCGGGCTTCTTGTCTCTCACGATTGGTGTCATGGCTTCGGTGGGTGCTTTGATTGACTTTCGTGGCCAATTCTCCCGTGTCCACGCCACCCCACAACCAGACATTTCCAATGCCCACCAACAGGTCTTCCGTAATCCCCGCCAACAGTCCTTCCGTGATGGCCACCAAGGTGGCCACCAAAGAGCCTGTTGCAAGATTGTCCAACCAATCCTCGCAACAAAGCTCACAACCCGCCACAAGAATCTGAGCAGTGTTAACGTAGCCGATAACAAGCCGCAGCAAGCGTTTGCATACTCATTACCGCCATGGGTATCTTCAGGTAGCCGTTTCAGGTGCTGATCGGTGTGAGATGCTGGAGGAGACTCAGGCTGGGGAGGCAGTTTTGGAGCCTGACCTTGTTGATGCCTGGTCGATACAGGTATTGCTAGTGGCACTTGCGGAGAATCCGGAGCCTGTCGGGACGAAATCTGATCTCGGCTCTGATCGCCAGTAGTTATGTTATCCCTCTCCTTCTGCCTGCTGGGAGTAGTCGTTCGGCCATTGTTTCCTTTTTCCGTGGTATTCTTTTTTGATCCAACCGACGCCGATCTTTTCGGACTCAAATCTCCGTTTGCTCTGGGAATCGATAGTTTCTTGCTGGGTGAAGAAGGTACAGGAGATCCAGCAGTACGGGCTTTCTGGTTCCGATGTTCGATCTGGCGCGCAAGCTGATTAGAAGTAAGCTTCCACATCTCCATCAGTTCGCCGTTTGTGCCTGGTATGTTTGCGGAGGGGGTGGACGAGATGTTGGAGTTGCTCCGGACGTGAGTCGAGGGTGTCACGGGGGTCGGATGGTCTGATTCGGATGGAGCCATGGTGATGATGATCCGGAGGTGTCATATTGAGCAAAGAAGAAGAGAAGAAGAGGAGAAGCCAAGAGAGGAAGGTGAAGTGATGTTCGAAAGATGTTCACTTTTCCATCAAGTGAAGATTGATTGTGAAGCCACGACTTGAGGTGGGGCATGTGAGCGCCTCAGGCACCTAGTTCTACAATTGTTGTTGTCTTCCATAGGTTGTCTCATTCTCAGCATCAGCATCATCATTCACACCTTCCATTGTTCCCTTCTCCCCTCACTCAACACCGTCTCCGCCTCGATCCGCAATGCCTTTCCAGCATCATTCACCTCCTCCACCGCGCTCTCCACACGGGCCACACATCTCCCGAGGACATGCCGAAAGTCATCCACATAGCCCTCATCGCCCTCCCGCGCGACCTTGGCAGCAAACTCCAGCGGACCCTCTTGCAGAGCACGAAATAGCTCCACCGTGGTTCTGTACGCCTCGGCCAGTGTTTGGAACGATGCTTCAATCTCCGCCATCGTGCCGGGAAACCTCCGCCGAGAGTTCTTGATGGCATCCTCTATTGCAACCATCGTCCGGCCACCTTCCCAGCACGAACGTAGAAACGGACGCAGAAACGGCAATTCCACCCAATCGAGATCTCGTAAGAAACGACCGCCCCAACCTTCCGTCGCTCTTGCGAGTGCATCGGCTTCCAACGCCTCGCGCAACGGGTCATTGTGTCTCGAAGCAGAGGCCGCACACGTACCGTGAAAGCGCGTTACGTACATCTCGACCTGACGGATTGTCCGCTGCGTTTCCTTCCAGATGAATTGGTAAGAGTGAATCTGCGTGATGTTGGAGACGGGGATGCCGGAGATTATCTGTCGGAGATCCAGATCCAGATCCGTAAAGTTGTGTGTTGTTGCGGGGAGCGTGGCGATCAGAGGTTGATCGTGTGATGTTTCGAAGCGGAGGCGATTCTGATCGATGCGCCATCCGACGAGGACTATGAGCCACCCGACGAGGACGATGAGGATGGGGATGATGATGTGGACAAGGGCGAGTTTGTGGGTGTGATTGCGAGGTGGAAGATGATCGCTCTGATTCGTCTGTCTGTTGATCACCTCTCGTCTTCTCTGCCTTGCCATTTCTTGCATTGGTATGGAGTGACCGGATTTCTTTCCAGGCGACTTGTGGAGAAGTTGCCCGCTACCAGAACCGGAGAAAGTAGTGTCCATGGTGATATTGAGGTGTGTGTTTCTATCAACCTGGAGATGAAGGAAACTTCGGTATGATGGAAGTTGGAATTGCAGAGTCTGATGGCTTCGATGACAGGCATGGTTCCGATGGGCTACAAGAGATTCTTGCTGCCAGGAGAGATTCCCGGCGGCAGTAATGCTGCTGCCCGCGGCCAGGCGCAGGTTACACCATGGGCTGGACTTCGGCAGCGGAAATTACATGGTAACAACACTCCTCGACGGAACCGTCAAACGACAAAAGCATTCATGCAAAACAGCCGTCATCCTTCTAAACATGGCTGGTGATTATTGAAGCCCACATGATATGGATTCTTGAGTCGAGGAGTTGTTCGAGCATGACCTTGAGGTCCACTACCTGACAGTCGACTCTGCTAATTCTTCGCCACACAAGTCGGAATCGAACGACGGTCCAGACCGTGGGAAATCGCAGTACATCTCACCTTTCATTTTTACGATGTGCTGGAAACAATGAGCGACGCGGACTCAGCGCACCATCCCACAGACATCTTACAGGAATTGAGCAAAGGCAGCGTGGGAAACACACTCTCGTCCTCGATCGAGCCTATCGAAAACCGTCGGATGTCAGAACTGGTCAAATCGCGCGCGGACATTCCTCTTTCCTTCGCCAAGTAGTTCGCAAAGTCAGCACTTCTCCAGTACCTCTATTCGAAGACTCCCCACCCTCCAGCTCAGCACAGACAGCAAAATCCGGATCCGGCTCAGAACGATCAACTACCTCAACACGGAGCACGGTCGATCGCCATCAGCCCAGACAGATGCTCCCAGGACCCCAAAGATCATCATCTTTTTCGCCAGCTACAGCCCAGGAGGTCCCAATGCCTCCCTCCACCCAATCCAGCCATAACTCAACCGCCGCCACGGCTGATCCGGAAGACCTCGACAACGTTTCGTCAAGACCAAAGTCCTCCCGGGACGACGCTTCATCACCGGGCTCGAATTCATCATCATCATCATCATCATCATCATCATCATCGCAGGATGGACTCATCGCGGGAGAGCCAGAGGCAGCCATAGCGCGGCTGCGCGACGCCGACAAAAGCGCACAACCCTCCGCCGAAGAAGTGAAACGGTATATGGAGTATACCAGGTATATTGCTGAGCGGCGCGGTGCGAGTGGTGAGGTCTTGTCTCCTCCATCGAATCACAACGAAGATGGTGAGGGTGACGAAATTGCGGGTGAGGAGGCCTTGTCATCTCCATCGGATCGCGGCGACAGAGAGAGTGTTGTTGATGGTGAAGTATTGCATCGCGGCGATGAGGAGACTGTTGTCGATGACCAAAATGCGGGTGAAGACAGCGACGAAGCCGAAAGTGCCGGCAGCAACGCAGTAAGTCTTTTTTCCCGCCCATGTTGATTGTCCAGGGAAGCTTCTGCTTTCTTCGCAACCCACGGCGCTGACCCAACGTAAACTATTAGCCAGACAGCATCGATGAACCAGCCGAGGATGGACTTGGGTACTTCTGGGCAATAGCAGACATGGTTTCAATCGAAGACCTCAAAGTACGTTTCGTCTGTGCTTGGTTGGATTGATCCAAGTCTGTCTTACATGCTGACCAAACATGACAGTTCTACACGTCCGCGACGTTGGCTCACCGCGAGCAAATATCCCGCTGGACAGGCCTCCTCTCCACCGCGATCCTGCTATCCATTCTGCTTTGCACAATCCTCCAAGCCTCCCTCCCTCCCGGTCTACCCGTCTTTACACGTTCGCACCGTCCTCCTCCTCCTCCTCCTCCAACGCCCTCTGCATCAACGACAATGTTGGATACCCGCTCTGTTCCGCCGATCGGTCCACCATCAATACCTCTACACTTCGGCTCATTGGCAGGAACAGGGACTGCCAACGTCGCGCAGCATCTCCGACATCTAGTGGGCCACCATCGGACATTTCTGGTTGCGAAACGAAGCTCCACATCCGGCGCTGTTCTGCGTCGCCAGAGTCGGGACTTGCTCGAGATGGATGAGATTATCGCGGGGATGATGCGTTGGGATGATCAACGGGGTGCTGGTGCTGCTGCTGGGAGGGAGGCGGAAGTGGAGTTGGAGCGGACGAGAGTGAAGCTGCTGAGTATGGTGGGAAGGTTGAGTCTAAGGAGTGGTGGTGCGGGGGTGAGCGTCGAGGAAGATGGGGAGGGGGAACCTCCGCGATGGGTTGGAAAAGGTGTCGCTGAGGGGGTGAATGGTTTTGTGGAGGGGTATCTGGAGGATATCAGTAGTTGGGAGGAGAGGGAAGTGGTTTGAAGGGGTGGGGATTCACATCGGTGTGCGACTCATCTGTCACCGCATGCACAGCTCGTTCGCCTGTTGACAAAGACTGCAACCGGCAAATATGGTCCGATGAGCCTGGTATCGCGTTAAGGACTTCTGCTGCTGCTGCTGCTGCTGCTGCTGACAACAGGTGACACAATGGAAGTCTTTCTGTCATCGAAAACTGGTCTCTACGTATCAATGCTAGCTGATACGGCGAGGACTTCATCAGCGCTGACCACACATCTCGACTCTCGTTTCCGCAAGTACCAGCATTCTCTTTCTTGTCGCAAGGACCGAACATTCACAATTTATGCTATTCCAATCCTTAACATACAGCGGATCATTCTGGCACTGGCAACAACGTCGAATTGTTGAATCAGACTAGAAAGATCGCTGGCGCGTTCACGAATTGGAAGAACATCTGTCAAACATGGCAGCAAAGAAAGGAAGAAAGGAAGCCACCAGCGGAAAAAAAATCCCCCAAAACCTGTAATTCTCCACGAAGCATCTCCCAATCGACACGCCAATTATTCGCGGACGACCAACCACAAAATCATTCTAGCGGGTCTTGCAATATCCCGCTCTCCTATCTGAATTACATTCCTGAAGACACACCAGAGAATCCACGAGACAGGAATTAACTCCAGCTTTCCTAACAAATCCCTCCTCACAACAGCATATCGACTTCCTTCTGCATCTTGCGCACCTCCTTCTTCAATTCCACTTCCCTGGCCTGTTTCTCGGCGATACTCTTCATCATTGCCTTGCATTTCTCCTTGAGGTTGCTCGACTTCTTGTTGACTTTGGTCAATTCGATGTTGAGCTTGTTCCACTCGGCGTTGAGCTGGGTGAGGTTCTGCTTGTTGTTTTTGACTCGGAGGTCGTGGGTGAGGGTGTGGATGGGTTTTGTCGTCGTAGTGTGGGGATGATGGGGTACTTGAGAAGAGACGGTTGTCAGCGGGGATGTGAGCCGAATGTCAGGAGGACAGGAGGACAAACCGGATTTTGGGGCTCGGGGAGTGCTCTTGCGCTCGATCTTGATTTTCGGCTTTGGTGTGGCAGGACGTGGAGGTGGTGGTTCAAGCTCATCGATCATCTCGGACTTTTTGTCGATGGCAGACTCTTCGGTGTCGGGCTCTTCCATGTCAGGTTCTTCGATGTCAGATCCTTCGATGTCAGACTCTTCGGTGGCAGACTCTTCGATGGCAGAATCTCCCTCCTCTTCTCCCTCTCCCGCCTTCTCTCCCGCTTCCTCTCTCTCCCGCTTTGCCTTCTCCTTTTCCTCTCTCTTGCCCTTTGCCTTGTCTTTTTCCTCCTCCCACAACTCACCCACCTCCTTCGCAAGAGCTTCCAAGTCCTTCTTGTTAGCTTGGCGTGGATGATCCTCGTCTTTCTTCCCCTTGTGCCTCGCAACCATAATGATTCCCGTACGATATGCTAGCTCAACCGCCTCCTCCTTGCTCTTCAAGTCATACAAAAGGTACATTCCGGCAAGCAGATGGAGGAATTGTTGGGCTTTGGGCATGTGATACCGATCGAAAGAATCTTCCTTGCAACGATCATCGAGGTAATCCAGACATGTGTCATCCAATTTCAGCGCAAGTTGAGGGAGTCGGTGTCCGCGTTTGTCGCGGGATAAAAGGTCTGCCATGGTGAGCTTCGTAGTGCCATATGTCCGCTCCTCCTTCGGAGTGCCGAATGTCGGCTCCATGATGATTGATGAATGGATGGAAACCGAAGGGTGGGTGTGTATAGGAGTGGTTAAGAGGAGATGTTCCGGTGGTGGTGGTGAATGCAAAGTGAGGTGTGTTCGAGGTCGAGAACATTAGCTGCTCAAAGCCAGCAAGATATATAGAAAATGTACGATTCGCTTTGGCAGATACGACAGCAGCCGGACTGCTGTCGGTCATGTATGCTTCCACGAGGCCTGCCTGAAGCAATGCATCTCAGCAAGTATGCTCGCCAGAACCATGCGTGGCAGCAGCATTCCTTCTCAGCGTCATTGCTGCAACTTTGATCCATCTCCTCCAGGTACTTATGATTTCTTGGACCACTCAACCGGATTTGACTGTCTTGATTTCCTTTCAGTCGGCAGCCTTTACTTCCCTCCAAGTCAACCAACCAACCTCGATGCCTCAATCCAAGGAACAGATCGAGCGCCAGCTCACGGAAAACATCACCACCATGCAAGCTCTGCGAATCGAAAACAACCGCCAACTCGAAGAGCAAATGAATGAGCTCGAGGTTTTGAGAATTCGGTGTGAGACTATCGACCGTGAGAGTGAGAGCATCAGAGTGGAGATGAGCAAGGTCGAGAAGAGCATCGCCGCTCATCACACACGGTAAGCTAGAACTAAGCTGGACTTTCGTGGTCTTTTTGTGCTTTGGTCTCCCGTAGTTTCCGGCTTTTCCGCCGAGCCATCAATTGTTGTTGTCAAAGCTGAACGCCATCTCCCTCAAAGCAACACCTCCGCCGACGCCGAAGCCGTGCACGACTTCTCCCGTTTCGACCATGGACCTCTCACGGACATGCCCTCCGCCGCCGCTCTCGACTCGGAAGACGACGACACCGACGACGATCCTATCGAGGAACACTCATCCTCCGACATCGCATCAGAGCCATCGACCGTGATTGATCACAACCTCGCCCAGCGGATCCAAGACCACCTGCTACGCCAGAATCAGCTGCAGCAACCCATCTACGAGGCGGCTTGGAGTGGCGAGTGGGATGAAGTTTTGAGACTGTATGCCGAGATGGAGGATCTGTGCAAGATCGAGGACCTGCGGTGGTTCTTGCAAGTTGCGGCGGACACCAAGCGTAGAGAGAAGGAGAACGCCACGTCGTGATGGCAGCATGAGCGCTGACCTGGGCGACGGGCGGCTTGGTGTATCTTTTTCTTCTCGACGTAGGCACGGCAGTGTCGACTAAGAAGGGAGGGCGACGAGGATGACAATTTGAGGAGGATGGCGAGGAAGACTTTCACTACAACCCGAGAACGGCCATGATGGCGGTGATGGGAAGGCGAGATGCAGTACACGCAGCAAGCGACGACGACGATGGAGAATGAGACGTAGGGTAGTCGTTGGAGATATTGAAGCAACATGTAACTGTATTCCATCCGCAATCCGCATAGACATTCTGTTCACGCAAGGTCGAAAGTCGAAGGTCGAACACGAGGCATCCTCCATTGAAGCCGCCTCCAACAAATCAGCCGCCTCCAACGAACCAGCCGCCTCCGACGAAGCCGATCCGGCCCTCCCATAAGTCACCTTGGTCTGCACCATCTCTCGGAATTTCAACGTGGCTACTCTCGTTGACGCTCACCACTCTACGCCGCTCGGCTGATCATTCGGTGGCGGGAGTTGTTGTGTTGCGAAAGAGATGTGGTGGTCTCCTTGGTGGGACAAGTGGAATGAGAGGATTCTTTGATTAGAGGCTTCTTTGGCTGCTGGATGAAATGCGATCGCGAAAATGGACTACTTCGAATGGGTGGAGGAGCTTCAAAGGTAAAACGAAGAAAGCATGGTGAACTGGGGCAGATCTGACCTGCTATAGCGAATTACATTTAGGGCGACTCGACTATACCTTACCTCTTGTGTTGGGCCACTGGTCCACAAGATCAGACATGGACCTGCCAGTGGATCGCTTGTCATGAAAAAAAAAACATCGCAGTATCTGGGCGAGTACGTTCCTGGTAACAATATTGTTAGTCCACCATGTCCTGCTACCAGACGGGTACCCTGCAATGACTATTGAACACAGCATTGATGCTGCCAATCGAGCTCCCGGGATCAGCAGGATTATTGGCCACTAACAGTGCTGAGCCGACACCACCTTGAGCAGTCTTACTTCTGGTCACCCGTTCAGCAAGATTGATGCTGCCAGCCGGTTCGGCGTGCCCCATTGGGAGAAGAAGCGTTCGTTGGTTGATCAGCGAGCTTCCGAACCACGAACAATCTTGCTGAGCAGCCTTCCTACTATTCCGAACTACCAACAATCTTGCTGAGGAGCCTTTCTACTATTCCTTCGGACTTGCATATATCTTTGGATTCTTGTCCTTCTTTCTTACTGTTCCCTAAATTCCTCCCAGACGCCTATCGGATCTCAATCACACCACATTGAATCCGTCATCGCCAGCAGACATGTCACCACCAAAGAAGTCCACCAAGTACAACCTCCGTAACGTGGGACTTCTCGCCTCTGAGCGCGAAATGAACCAAGACAGGTTGCGCGTATGTACAATCCTCATTTCGTCCATCCCGGGAACTTTATCGTTGACATTTGATACGTACAGAACTACGAGAACCTCTCATACTCCCAGGTGCTCGACAATAAGCGGCTGTGCTTCTCTCCTACCTGGGTCCGCAATGCACTTGCTTGGTGCGCGAAGCATCAGGTCTCTGCCCACTGCCTTCCACAGGGCCCGAAGGAGTTGATCGAGTACGTCTCCCTCTTTCACACTCTTGCCCACATGTTGGCTAACATTCCTCGCAGCTACATGCATGCCGTCGGCTGGACCGTCTCCGATTCGGAGCTGTTCGAGATCCTCGCTAAGAAGCTCCTTGCCTGGACGCAGCGCTGGATTACCAACCAGAAGCTCTCGCCTGCCATGGTCGAGATCAAACGCAACCCCACGCAGAGGTGCCTGGCAGACTGGGATGCTACCTGGGTTAGTATCCATATCATACACTACATTACTCGAGCTGACAAGTTCCTACCTTTTAGGCCGATTATACCCTCGCCTGGACCGATCCCGCCTTCGACTTTGTCCTCGGCCAAACTTCTGTCGAGCGCCCTAAGGCTACTCCGAGCTTGCCCCCGAGAAAGCCGCGTCTGCGCTCGTACAAAGCTATCGATGCCCTGGTCGAGGCCGCGACCGAGTATCTTGAATCCGTCGGCCCTGATTACGAACCTGAGGCTGAATCTGAGGCTGAGTACTTCGAGTACGAGTCGGATGCCGAGGTGAACACAGAGATGGAGATGGACATGGAGATAGAGGAGATGGAGGACATGGAGGAGACGGAGGAGGTGGAGACAGTTGCGGAGAAGGCCGCTGAAGCCCAGGTCAAGAAGGCCGCTGAAGCTCAGGTCAAGAAGGCCGCGGAGATCCAGGTCAAGAAGGCCGCTGAAGCTCAGGTCAAGAAGGCCGCGGAGATCCAGGCCAAGAAGATCGCTGAAGCCCAGGCACAGAAGGCCGCTGAAGCCCAGGCAAAGAAGGCCGCTGAAGCCCAGGCCAAGAAGACCGCTGAAGCCCAGGCAAAGAAGGCCGCCGAAGCCCAGGCACAGAAGGCCGCTGTGGCCCAGGCCAAGAAGACCGCTGAAGCCCAGGCAAAGAAGGCCGCCGAAGCCGAGGCACAGAAGGCCGCCGAAGCCCAAGCCAAGAAGACCGCTGAAGTCCAGGCAAAGAAGGCTGCCGAAGCCAAGGTCGCCAAAGCCAAGGCGGTGGAGGTCCATATATCCCGGACGATCTTCGACGCAGCCGTGTCCCACCCACTCTTCGAAGACTGGCACTACGGAGAACAGGTCGAGATCACCAGCTACGACGAGGCCATATTCGAATCGGCTAAGCGACTCGAGCAATTCAAGCGCTGGTGGCAGGAGCATCTGTCGGAGAAGAAGCAGGCCGACAGCGAGGATCAGGCGAACGCGGCGAAGGAGCAGGCCGACGCGGAGAAACAGGCGCAGAATCTGCTTGTCTACAACGCCATCTTGAAATTGAAAGCGGAGAAGAAGGCCGCTGAGCTTGAGGGTGCCTTTGAGGTGTGCCCTCCATCTTCCGGAATGATGTCGAAGCAGGCCAAGAAATTCAGGACCGTTCGAATTTAGGCGTTGAGGCCTCGCAAGTCCGGAAAGATGTTGTGCTTGAACGGAAAAGGGAAAGTGCTTGTGACGGTCAGACTGATGGTTGGGTTGCCTGCAGGACGGGCACTCATAAGCAACTCGGTGGTGATGTGACGACGACTCGCGCTGGGATCGCTGGGTGAAAGAACGTACGTTGCGATATCTGCTCTCCCTTTTGTATTTGCGGAAAAAATTCTCCTTTGTACTTTTTGGACGAATTTTTCTTTTGTACTTGGGCGCGAACATTATATGACAATCTGGACATCTTTAACTCATATGCGTATCTATTTGATTTTCTCATTGTTTCCAAGCTGCTGTCGAGCACGAGCAATGTCTTGTTACAGCCACTTGCCCTGACACCAAAGCAACCATTCGAAGGTACTTCTAACACCGGCCAGACCCGCGATCGGAAGCACGCAAAAATGATACAACGAGGAACCAACTGTTGTCAGGTCCTCGTCGTAAAGTCCAGCATGCGCCGACGGAGGCACGTCATCGCCAATTGCACGTCGGACAAACCATTACCGTCACCTTCACTTCCAAGATCCGGAAACAAGGATCCGCGGGCAACATGGCCAAAATCGACAACGTGCCCTACGACTATGACTTCTATCAGTTCTGGGACAACCTGGAGTATGGTGAGCCATTGCTACGAGACCTCCGCCAGACCCAGGGCAGATGGGCCCTGCCAGGACTACGCGAACCTCGACTCAGTCGACCACACCACGGTGAAAGGTTGCATTCATGCTACACTGACTACGTTCGCAGAGACACGAGCGGTGAGGTCGTGCCCAATTTCTACCCTCTCCACGATACCAAACCTGATGAAGTTCCAACAAGGCCCCGACGTCTTCCACGCTCGGCTCGGGTACTCGGGTCGAGATCTTTTGCCAAACCGAGATCGGAGATCCTCCTGTCATATCTTCGAACCCTCTGGTAGGCCCGAGTCCTCTCACACCTGTCGCACATCTTCAGCGCGGTAGGAGGACGACGCGGGAATGTACTACAACTGCTGTCGCAGATGCGCTGACAGAATAATAGACTCCGGCATCCAACTTGAGACTGACAGCGAAATCTCTTCCGTCGGCGCTGCTGGAGGCAGAGGCTTTCCCGCGATCGAGCCCGTCGGGGGTTCCTGTAAAGCACCCTCTCCTTCCTTCTTCCTCCCATTTTCCCGTCATCTTCCTGCATTCACACATCGATGCACGTCGCTTCGCTGAAGTATGCCTCCCCATTTCCGGCACCTTTGATGCTGAAGGAAGCTGCCAACCGCCGGGTCAGATCCGAGGCTGGGGCAGCGAGGTCTGGGAGCGGTTGCGGCGGCGTAGCACACTCAGCCGTATGAAAGTCCTTGAAGTGCACCCTTCATCGAACTCGTAGCTGACACGATTGGCCGTTCAAGCACTCCTGGTATGAACGACGTGGTTACAGAGCTCTCAAGAAAACGACGATCAGCTGGACTTCTTGATCCAACCAGAATATAAAGCCCGCCTGCATCCAGGCTGGAGCAAGGAGCGGTGCCATTGAGACTCGGGCCACGAGCAACGAGGTGCCAGATGCTGCTACGGTGGACTTGGACGACTTGCAACTAATCTCTCCAAGTCGAGGCCTTCAAGTAGACCGTGGAGTCGTGGAGGATACGCCGGTCACAAAGACAACTGCTGGGAGAAAGCCAGGATATGCGTGCATGTCGGATGTCGCGATATCGAGGAAAGTCGGCAAGACTGACCATACCCAGTCGACGCGGTTCGATCCGCCCAAAGCATGAGAATCTGCCGCGAAAGTCGTGCCATCTCCAGGATCGAAGACGCAATAGCAGGAGACGAAAGATCTGGAAGTCAGCGTGAGGCCAAGTGACGAAGGTGAATGAAACCTGAATCCGCGGCTACTTTGACAACGGTCCTTTGCCAGGTATATGCGGGCCAATCTGCGCCGCTTTGACGGGAGATCTCTTCTACATATATTCGACCATTCCGCTGTCTGGGTCTCGTGAAGCATTCGTGGATACCTCCCGCCGCATGTCGATCACGCCCCGACCGTCACTCGCGAAATACTCCTTCCACCACAGAAATCCACCACATCGCCGAACCCGTATGACCCTGGTATATGTATCCCAGCCAGTCTGTTCCTTCCACTTTCGTCATAAGCGTCTTCCGCTGACCCCTGACCAGGAAATCACCAACCCGCCTGAAGCATATCGACCACGCCTTGACTGCTCTCCTGTTGCAGTTCCTGAAGAGGTTGTGCTCGGCGCGAGACCACGTGCAGGGCCCGCTCGGCGGCATCTTCATAGGCATTGTTGATCCACGGCCCATCGTACCAAAATCGCGCGGGAACCTCGACGCCGTGCACCGTGACGACACAGCTCCACGCCGTACGTCCACCTGTGACTCATTGCAACCATCGTCAGCGCACGTTCGTCCTGTCTGTTGACCCGTCTTACCTCTGCGATCGGACATGAGTTGGTATCGTGGTGGTGGTGTGCCCTGACGGTTGCAGAAACCTACCGGGCGGCACGAGTCAGCGGTGAGTTCCTTTGTATATGTGCGGTCGCCGACATTTGAACGTACCCCTTAGTCTGACTTGGTGTGGTGATGGCTCGCCCGTTCGGTTTGCGCCCTCTTGAGGCATATTGTGAAGACCCGATCGATGCGAAGGAAGCTTTGATCCCAGTTGAATGCAATGTAGAGAGAGATGGGTGGAGCTGAACGTGAAGCTGAAGCTGGCTGCGGCGAGGGACGCCGAGAGGGGATATGATATGTATATGGCATTACTTCAGACTCCTCTCTCAGAGATGGAGGTGCACCACAGGATTGGGAAGTCATCGATCAGGGAGTGGTCCAACAAACTGCACAAAGGGTGTCTGGCATTGGTGCGCATATTGCGTTTCTCAAGTGTAACTGTGCCATATGCATCCGGAAATTTGATCTGTCACATTCCTGAATCGCCAACCGCGGCAACCGCAACAAACTGCACAAAGAATGACTGGTATCGGTGCAATGGTTGCGCTTCTCATGTGTAACTGTGTCATATGCATCTAGAAATTTGATCTGTCACTTTCCTCAATCGTCAACCGCGGCAACCGCTGCAGCAATGCTGCTTGCAACGGCACCCCACCTTCCTGCACCGGGGTCGTCAATCAAGCAGACCCACGCCATATCTGCCTCGCACAGCAGTATACACGTCCCGACTCATTGCCATCGCATAGACTCAGACAGCTGCGACCAGATGGGGACCAAGCCGATTGGACAGCATTTCTTGGACTCGACGGGAGATACCCTGCGACGGCATTGGCTCCTTGTGTGATCCTGCCATCAGTGATTGCTCGGAAACGATGTTGGATCCGGTCGAGGTTCTCCACGAGCTCATGTTTCGCAGAGCAATACACCTGCAGTTATTTGCGCAGATGCAGATTCTTGCGATTGGGCAGTCTCAAAGCTCCCTTTGCATTCTCAGCGGCATACTTACAGCTTGACGCCCGTCTATCCTGCTTCTTGTTTGGCTGTCCGTTCTGCGTGGAACTCAGATCCAGCTACCAGTTCCCCCACTACCTTATGATTCCCGTTGTGCCTCGACTCGTCCCGTCTCCTACAACCTCACTCGTTGATGTCGCGCTCCATCACGTTCGAATCATCGGTGCGCTGTCGGGACAGGTTTTCCCGTCAGAGGGAATGTATGTTGCGGCAATGGATAGATCGAGGTCCAGGTCGAAGGAGTCGGAGGTCGAGACTTTTGGCAATGGTCATTGCGGCGCGTACCAAGTACAGCGACTCTGGACAGCATTGAGGTTCTACAGTGCGGGCGATGCAGCTCGCGATGCGGCGCCGTTCTCATGCCTGTAGTACAAATTGACAAGTATGGTAGCCCTTTGCTCTTGACCGCGTTGCCCTGCTGAAAAGTGGGTCCGGTGGCGAGTGTGCACACGTTGGGGACGGGTAGATGGTGAGGATCGCTGCGAGATCTATGGTAAAATACCACATTAGCGAAGATCGAGCGAGCTTGATGTTAGCGATCGTGGAGAACGTTACCTGGGTTGGATCAAGGGTAAGTGCTCGCTCCTGTCAACCCCTGCTTGGTCGTGAAAGGAGAGGGAAGACCAGGCGGCGAGGTTTTTTGAGGGGAGTCCAGTTTGATAGAGGGTTGTCGATTGCGTTACCGCTGAAGAGTTGTCGCCGCAGCGTTGTCGCTGAGGATTATCGCTGGAGGAAGTCGCAGAGGGGCTGCGCTGGCGGATTGTTGTTGCAAGATTGTCGCTGAAAAGGTTGTCGCAGTAGGTTGTCGTAGGAGGGCTGTCGAAGGAGGAACTCGCCGGATGAAGTCGATGAATGATGGATGAAATCAGGTATGGTGAACGAAGTCAAGTTTGCTCAGAACAGTTGGCGGGCAGGACACTTACTTTCTTGACCGCCTCTCGATCGAATCCTGTCAGGTTAGTGCTGTCTCCCGGGTCGCCCTGTTACTACCGGGATCTCACCAGACAACAACTGCGTCTCCGGAGAGTTCAGTGTCTGCTATGCGCCCATGGAGGGCAAGCAGCTATACAACGGTGCAAGCATCACCAGACGACGGCTAGCGTCTTGCCGCTCCCCGGATATCGAGTGGCATAGTGGATGTCCAGAATTTTTTTCATTGCGACCATCTTCAGAGCGTCTTCTTCAGTCCACCTCGTCAAGCTTACACGGAGGACCTCTTCAAGTTTGGAGAACTGCCTGATAGGATACGGCCTGACTTCACCAAACGCCAACCTCCCAAGACAAGTGCCCATGAGCCAGATTTGGCGAGGAGGTGTATTGGTATATGCAGCATAGTCGGAAGCGTGGGCTTGTCGTTCGAAGTGGTGTCGTATGGTAGTGGTGCCAGCGGTGATGGTCGTCAAGTCGAGGGGATTGGCAAACATGCATGGAGCGTGTTTAGGATTGATGATGTGAGAGTGAATGGGGATGTGGACGAAGGATGGAAGAAGGCAGAGACAGGAGGGAAGCGGCGCGCTGGCTTGTCGGGAAGCAGGCAGCGCTCGCCAAATATAACGTGAAGAACTTGAACACGACTGGGCACATTCGTGGAAGGTCGAAGCATGGATGTTATCGTACTTCCTGCTGAGTAAAATGGAGATACAAAAGAAACCGGGTCATGCATCTCATGCCCATAGCTTGAGGCATGCGATCAGACGGGCTCATCCGTGAGGCTGGCGCCTTGAAAACCTCAAAATTGGCACTTCGTCTCCACCGTGTTTTGCTCCTGATACCTTTATGCGAGCAGCATCTTTCTAGCTGCCTGAGATTCATCTTGGTCCAGTCGTCAGCCGCGATGTGTCGTCCTGGAGGAGAAGATGAGATTAGACCTTTGCGGCTCTGTTACAGCGCCGCAATCAAAGTTACCTCCTGCCTCATCTTTGGCACCTTAGCCTGAGCTCCATCTCGTCCGACGGCATGAGGAAGAAAGTGCCGCGATGGCCTCGCCGAGGGCATCTCGCCCAGTCATGCGATCTTCATGGAATTTTGGCCGTCTTGACCGATTACTGCGCTGAAGTTGACGTGGACGTCCAGGGAGTGTCGGCGAAGGACTCGAACTCATGAGCCGCATCGTAGTGCTGATAAGCGCCCATTTCAACGCAAATGTGGTGTCTCCGTTATGCACTGGACGTTTTGGGGCGGCGAACGAGATGTTATCCTGTGTGGACTCGGTCTGCTTAGCACCATGCGTGGTACTGTGGAACGTGGTCGGACGGGCGTCCATTGTTCTGGGAGCCTGTAAGCTGCTGTGGAATGTGCTGGGTCGGGCGTCGTTCTGAGAGCCTGGAAGCCGCCGAGGGATGTGTTCGGTGGGGAATGTGTCCGGTCGGACGTCTTTTGTCTTGGGAGGGTTCAAGCTGCGATGAGCTGGGTCAGACATCCTTGATCTGTAGTTCTCCTTGTTGCCTTCCGCATCGACATCGGCGTCCTGCTCTTCGAGTCCAGCGACGCCATCATCCTCTTTCTTGCCTCCTTGCTATTGCTTCACCCTAGTTGTAGTCCTAGTCCTCATTCCTGGCTCCTTGCTATTGCTCCCAATGCCCGTGATGGTCGCTGTCGCACTTTCTGCGTAGACTCTCGTCTTGGCGTGCTGGATGTCGCAGCCTTGAATGGTCTTGAAAGCCTTGCGCAGGCCTTTGCTGCAGTGCGCGATATCGGGTTTCGTGGAGAGGTGCTGTGGATGGTATTGTTTGTCGACGACGGCGAATGCAACGTAGTTGGCGGAGCGGAAGCAGCAGTTGAGCTAACAGGTCCAAAGCAGCGTAGGAGATGAAGGTGAGAGTGAGTGCGCAGGCGGCATCTCGAAGCTCTTTTGGAAGGCCGCGTCAGCAGCGGTTAGAGTCATGGCGGGATCTGTCGCTCCGGGTCATGAGAAGTTGGTGGAGGCGGACCTCATCGTGAAAGACATTGAAGTAGTGTACTGTTGTGATGCCTTGGGAGCCTGAGGCACATCGCTTTCTCTCCATGACGTCTTCGGCTGTTGTGACTTCTGTAAAACATCAGTTTGATTCACACGAGCATGAAATTGCCGGAAGTGAGACGAGAAGTGCACCGCGACTGGTCAGTCATGAGCGTCATGGCTCTGGCGGTCAGGCTTGCGAACAGCGTCCTGCACATGGGAGGTAGGCAGATATGAGAAGGCGCAACATTCGAACCCTTTCGGCATCCGCATGGTGAGGGATGAGGGCAGATGGCGTGTAGTGGCAACTATAATCGTGAGCGCGACAAGAAGTCATCGCACCTGCATCTGGGCGGGCCAGATCTTAGCCGTCCACGTGCTGAAATTCCTCCTTCCTATCCAAGTAACTACATGCGAGGCAGCAATCTTCTTCATCAGCAGCAATGCTGGTGCTTAGCAAGAGTACTGCTAGACATTACCCAGCTGCATGCATCAGATAGATGCTTAGACTAACATGATCCACAAGCTCATTAGCTCAAATCAGCTTAACGTGGGTATACCGTGCTCTTCCAAGGTAACGAAAGAGTTGCCTCTAGTTTCCTTCACTATAGTGCATCTCCCCACATACCCGAGCTCTCACCAACAAGCGACCTCATTCACGACTGCGCCCCATGATCGTACAGCAGTGCTCCCATCATCAGCACTCGCAGCAGAGCTAGAAGCGCCTGTCCATCGACAGCACATGGTCATCTACACCACAACAGTATTGAGCCACACAGATCGATGTCTAGACGGGTGCCACAACGCAGCAATAACTCTTCTCGACTCGATATATACGAGACGATCAACCAGGAAGAGAACATTGACACTTCCTATAGTGGATACCTTCCAGCCGACCTTGCACGAGGAACTGCCAGAAGCCGGACACCACAACCGCAAGATCCAAGAGATAGAACGATAGATCACAGGAATTCCGTGCCGTTACAACGAGCGAGGAAAATGAAGTCTGAACAATCATTACGGAGGAGGAGAAATGGTCATGCGTCGACACCGCCGGGCACTCGCCAACCCATGACCAGAGCCCCTCAAGCACAGGAGATGGTTCCTCCGTCGAACATTTCCACGCCAGAGGACGATGCCCTCGATGTCTCGCCAGCTCCAGATTCATATGTACGAAAGTCTGAACCGAGCTCAACATCCTCGGGAACAGCCACCGGCGAGCATCTGTCCAGGCACGAGACCAAGCCAGGACCAAGAACCCTGAGAAGCGCAAAGGGAAAGAGCGTGATGAGAATGCCGCCTCGAGACAGTACACCCAACGTTCCGCCCGCACCTCACTCACCATCTTCGGCAACCAACCAGCTACCGACCGAGCAAATTCAAGCGCAAACTCAATGGTTACCCGACCAACCATGTTCGTCAGTCTCAGCTCAATCTAGCACAAAGTTAGATGGAACCTCCCCATCCTTGACATTGCATGGTGTGAGTTGCTCTGTGAGAAGCGAGACGATCAACTCATGGCTGACCACGTCACCCAAACAGGGACAGGACGAATCCCTCACGAGCCAGCCAAAGGAAACGAATCAGTCATCTGATACTCAACACCACGAAACCGTCCATCACGACTCATGTCAAACCGAAGCTGTCAACGAACCCAAAGTATGTTTTCCCCAAAGAACAGCCAGTGAATTTTCTTCGCTAACCCCATGGGTTTTCCAAGTTCAAAGAGTTCGTCCACACCTCGCCCGGATGGCAAATTTGGGTCAAGATCATCGTCACACTTGTCTTCGGCATAGCGGCCAAGCACTTCCTACCGGATACTGCCCTCGACATGTCCGTCTCCAATTCCTCGACTCCTGTCACGGAGTGGACGATTTCCCCTCCCACGACACTGTTGGGTCTGATTTCGGTCCATGATAGGGACTCGGTAATGGACACTGCGGAGCTCGGGCTATATCTCAAGACAGCGGTGACGATTCACCAGGCGATATTGTTCGAGAATAGGCGGGAACTCGCACAAGAAGTACATTGCCAGCAAAACGATGAACTCGTCAAAATGGAGGGGATAATTGTGGAGCTGCTGGATAAAGGGTTACGTGAGATGGAGATCGAGCGGGTGAGGGCGCGGTTGTTGAGAGTGACAGGGACGTTGAGTCTTCGCACCATTACTGTTCAGGGTCGTGACGCTGAATTGTATGGGAACGAGCTTGAGAGAGGTGTGGTAGAGGCAGTGAACCTTGTGGTGGAGGAGTATTTGAGGAGCGTGAGTAGGTGGGAGGTGATGTAGCGCAAAGATTGCAAAGGCGCTGGGAATGGATTGATCCATGGATTGAGCGTGGTAAGAAGAGGTCTATCAAGTTGACGACGTTGAAGATAATAACTCGCTTGACACAGTGTACTCTCTGAGCTGATACTCGAAAAGAATTGGTTGGATGTGCCCCAGGCGCAACCGAGGCCTCCTCACTCTTCCTTCGAATCGCCATCTTCACCCTCGGATTCATCGCGGAGCCAAGTCTTCACGTGAGGGAGGGTTTGTTCCGCTGGAAGTGTATGATGCTGGCTGAGAAACCGCTTCCGCGGTTGCTTCCTCATGGTTTATCATATAAGTGATGGAAGCGAGTATGTATGGCTGGTGCTTGATTGACGGTCAAGTTGCGTTTGTGGGCTCAGCAATTTCTTTTCATAGTTATACATCCAAGGTCTATCGAGTACCTGCAGGGCGTTCATGGAACGCAGCATTTCACTATTATTCCCCGGAGGTCTTGACCACGATTCTCGTTCATCCTATCCACCCACTCACCTATAGCCGATTAATCTGTCATACGTACCCCGATGTCCTTGAAGCTCCGAACGGACAACATCGTCGATGACTGTTATAATGATCGCCAAGCACGTTATCGGTGTGGCAAGTGCTTCTATACCACTTCGCGGTTGGCGATGGCTTGTCAAACAAATCATCCCGAGAGGATTAGCCTCACAGCGCACGGGCATATCGTCCCAGGCTACAGTCCGGTTTCCTGCGTCCATGCGCATCAACAACATCTCCTTGACGACCAACAGTGTTCTCGATAGCGTAGGCGCAGTAAGACCTGCGGCGCTCTCGAGCTGAAGACGTTGAAGTCCGAGAAGTCGCGGGGAAAATCGACCAGGAAGCATATCAATACATTGCAAGTATGTTCAAACTCGCAGCAGACCGACATATATGTTTGTAGACCCGTCCAAACACGCCGATGGTACCGTCAGTCCCGCTGCCGATCGTTCGAAACAAATGCTCGGCGAACATTACTGCTGCGATCGTGCTTGGATCCAGGGAGGAGGAGAGAATGAGAGATCACATTCTGGGGCGAAAGGCCTGGTAATTGTGAGCGATTCACTCCCTGGGGAAGGGAATCTAAGTTGAACTGCATCGGCGTATCTCAGACTCAACGACAAGGATTGGCGTTCGATTTTCCCCTTCGTACTATCATTCAAGCCTTGAATTCGGATTCGACAGCCTTCTCAGATGCTCCGCCACAGGCTCGAAACTACTCTGATCCGCCTTCGCGAAGTTCTTCAGCTTGACTAGCACCCTCCGAGCCTGTCTGGTAGTCAGTCTCCGCAGCGTCAGATCTCCTGGCCCAGCTTCTTCGGCGCACCCGCTTTAGTCCCCTTCCTCGGCTTCTTCAGCGGATGGATGTACATCCTGAGACCGCCCTCGATGTGTTCGATGTGTTCGATGTGTTCCAAGTAGAGAATATTGAAACGATGCATGCGCTTCGGCTTTCCCTTGTCCTACTGGTCAAGATCGTCCATGTTGGCAACTGAGCCTTTCATCTCCGTGTTGACCGCCTCAGGCGAGGTTTGCCTTCATGCCGGTCTTGTTCAATTTCGCTCTTGCCGTCATCAAGTGACCGCGCAGCAATGCCGTGCTTGAGTGTTCCACTCGATAGCCTTGTTGCGCGAGTCGACTCCAGTAATCTCAGCGTCCGGCTTCTGGGTTTGGTTGAAAAGGTATCTATGCTCGCTCGCACTTGAGCTAATGCGGCCAGAGTAGCGATGCTGGAGATGTGGATAGGTGTGGCGGCGACATCTCAAACTCGTGGAGACGTGGATAGTTATTACAGCGGCATTTCCGAGTCAGTGAGTCGTGGCTGGGCGTGGCAGCGGCGGATTGAAGTCCTGGATGGGCATGCTTGGCAAACTCCTAGGGAGCGATACCTCCTTCATGGATTTTCCTCGTGTGTAGTGCACGTGATTGGCAAAGGCGGTGATGTCTTGTCCGGTAGTCTTGCTTATGACAGCCTTGGTACGAGGGTCAGCTGCCCTGATCTCTGCTTCGAAGCTTGGTGCGGTAGAGGAAATACTTATGCTCACGCTTGAGCTATGGTGCCTGCAGGGGATGAATTGTTATTCAGTCGAGGATGTTGCAGGGGATGAGTTGTTATTCAGTCGAGGATATTGCAGGGCCGGGGTTACAGATCTAGACGAAATGGGAGTTCGCGATGTGGAGGCAGGGTGAATCGGGTCTGTAGATGCAATACATCGCAATCAGAGCACCGTGCTCTGAGCGAGTCTCAACCCCAGCACGAGAGCTCCTGAAATTCTCAATAGTTGAGCCCGGAACTGGACAGCGACCAAGGTCGAGGGAGACGATATCAGAATGATTGATGCTGTGTCGGCCTTTTCTCTCGTAGCGCATGGCAGGGCTGGCGCTTATTCATGGCCACGTCGGTAAATTTCTAGAGTGATCTCGGCGGACCGTAATTCTCAGGAGATTTCAATGCGAGTAAGCTTGCAGCACTGCCAGTAGGTCTTGAGTAAACGGAATGATTCGAACAGTCCTGTGCTCCAGAGGTTTCTGGGTCTCGGTTCTCCTCGTGGCGCGAGCAGACCAAGGAATATCCAGAACGGACAGCGTCGGTTTGCTGTGCAGAGATGTCGATGCTTCCAAATGCTTCCTTGGGAGAAAGTGTGCGCTCATGCTGATGAGCATCTTAGTCACGGGCTGGACCATATTATAGCGGCAAATCTGCATTTCGAGACGCGACATCAATCGTGGACGGCGTGGTATCCGTCCGCTGCACGGATCCTCTTGCTTCTGACGCTTGTCGACTTCTCCGTGATCGACTTCCGGCGTGTTTGTTCTTCACTCTGCATCTAATGCTCGATCGAGTCATATCTGCTAGTGGTCACAGTTCGGCGTCGCATCAACAACATTGGTGTGCAACGTTACCGGGTGCCGAACATTGACACTGAGGTCAAGTCGTAGTCGCACGATTTTGCTGCGCTGACGCTGGTGGTGGCTATTCGTCGCCAGATCGAGCCCTGTTGCTCCGCGTACGCGGCGTCCGTGTTTAACAGGCTTTCTGAGTACATCGTCTCCAACGCCCTCCCTCCGAAATCATGAGCCATATTGGGACGGAATGGCACGGATGAATGCCGACCAAAGCCGACCCGTCTGGGATATGTTCACGCCTCCCGCCAATGACCATATCGCTTGCGCATTGCCACATGCCACGATCCATCTCCATGCATCAAGAACCCAACAAGGAAATGGCGTTCCCTATCTGTGCTGTTACCACATCCATTCGCTATCCTCTGTTCTGCTCAACGATGGCATCAGTCTCCTTGGCGAGCATCGCTCTTGACAGAAGAGTCACATGCTTTCTCTCGGGCTGCGATCTGGACTGCTGCGAGTGATCTTGATCGATAGCGTATGGGGAAAGTTGACTCCGCAGCGTGGGCGCATAGCAACTGCCAGCGTCCGGTGAAGAAGGACTCCGCTCTGGTGCTGGCGTAGTGGATAGAGGCCGCATGATTGGCAATGTCGGGCCGTGTCGATTGAGGGAGTACTAGTCGTCGCAGCGAGTTGCGCCTACTGGCTGGAATCAACGTCCAGTTACATTCTGTGGCCATCTCGCCTCTCAGCCAATGAGGGAATGTATGTAGCCCAGCATTCGCAGTCGCAGTCGCGAGTTGCGGAGATGGAAGAACATCGAGTTGGTGCGTGCGACAGACTTCCGGTGCGAGCCAGTTCAGGTCGAAAATGGTATGAATGTAGAAGCGAAACCAGGAGGAAAAGGCCAAACGATCTAGACATGACGTTTGTGCAGCCGTAGTAGTGAAGACCGGTCGGTGTGGGACAACGAGATGCGATCAGTGACTGGCCACGAACCCATTCCGTTTTGAGGTAGGTTGTGGACTGGAATGAGGTGATGGAAAGGACGCCGACGCTTTTTGCTCCTTCCGCGCAAGCCATTCTGTGTCCTTGATCAGCACAAGTGGGCGGAGACAACATAGTTGCGCAGGTTTGTAGCTACCCACCAGCTCCAACCTTGTCGGCAAAAGCTGGTTTGGATACAACAACTTCAATCCTGGCGGGCACGCGGCACTGAATTTTCACAACAAGGCAATCTCGCCATTGCACTGGCCAAATCAGTACTGCTTCCACCCTCTATAGGATGGAATAGCGTAGCGTCTGCGCTATGAGTCCCCGACAATTGCGGTCATCTCATCGGCAAGGCCACCATGGATATTCCCTTCCCGTCAAACGTTCGGTCAGCTTTGCGAGAAAGGGAGGATGGTCGATGGACTGGATGGCCGCAAATGTGATCCCTCGCGTTGGATGGACCGCCTGCGTGCCGTGTTGGACTGCGGATGCGAGGCATGAGAGACTGAGCCATATGCATAGCATTCGTGTGGCGACGGCCACGTGTGTTGTGGTAATGATGCTTAGTTCCTGCGGCTCCAGCCTCCATTCATGTTGCGCCAGACCTGTTGATCAGGACAACGGCAAAAGACCGAGAAGCTCGCTGTGATGAATACCTGTCTCGACTGATCCTCCTCTCAGAATAGGACTAAGCCGTCTCTGCTCCCCCTCTCCGTCCCTCTTTCATTCTCGACCTCCTCCATGCCCCACCGACGCACGCAGTCCTCATCTCCCCGTTACGTTAGCGCAGAACTCCGTAGATCGCAGTGGCCACTCGCAGAACGCATTGCTTCAAAGTAATGAGTTGATTCTGGGACCCGGATCTGGAGCAGTAGTGGTCGTTGGAGCAGGATAAGCCAAAACCAGAGAAGCACCGAGCTTTAGCAAAGCGCGCAGCCCGGGAAAGCAACCTTGACGCTTTTGCGGGAAGAGAACGAGGCAAAGTCGAAGCATTGACTCGTCGTCCAGAAGACAAACTCAGCGGCAAAGATTCCACAATGAGCGAAGTCCTCCGGTAGCTTTGGTCCAGTCCGGATCGCGTCGGCGGGGTCGTCGAGGAGTGGCCGGAGCGAGAGGAGTCTTGGCGATTGGGCTTTTGATTCGAGGAAGAATCACGGAGGAGTAGACGGACATAGAGAAGTGCAGTTAATTGTTGGAGGAGACTGCGACTTGCCAATGACACAAGGCCTGGACCAAATCTTTCGTTCACCGCGCTGTACGCTCGCTTCTCCATCGTCCAAGCACGACTGTGGACTTCCAATTTGTGAAGAACAGGTCCGCGGTTTGGGCCTTTGTAGTCTCCATCCGATATTGCTTGGTGGATTTGTCGTAGCACCCGTTGTCCGTGCGATTCGGACAGCTGGCCGTGGACCAGGACTCCCAACACTTTATTCCGAAGTCGCAAGGATCTTTACTTGCCATTTCCATGTGGCCTCCTATGCTTTGACGGAGGGAGAAGGAATTTGAGCAGAGGAGGGCTTTGGTCGAAATGTACCGTTCGGCAGAGTCCTCGTGGTTGATCGTTACCCAATCGTCGTGGAAGAATAGCCGGAGGTTATTGCTGGTGGGAAATCCGGGTTGGCCTCAACAACGCATTGATGTGAGCTCAAGTTTGTCCGCGGTAACGGAATGCAGCCGTGTTCCATCACTACACCTGCTGTGCGAAGACGATGACGTGCAAGCGAGGGGCGGTCGAATGTATGATAGTGCAATGTACCACCAAGCCATGTTCGTAAGTACGGCACTGAGAACGCTGTGTCACTGGCCCTCCCCTCTTCCCCGGAGCTTGAGGTTGGCCGCCTTTGACTCAGGTAGAGCATGTTTACCGCCACTCGCCCGGTTGCTTGTAAATAAATTGAGTTGGCAATGGTGTTGGGTTCGAGCAGTGTCGTACGTATCGTACGTGACCCACCAAATCCTGCCTTCGTGCATGCGTCATGGAACATTCTGACATCGAGACTTAAGACTGTCAGCCCTCAAGAGGCAAGCATGCGCCCGTTGCCAAATGTTCACGAGAAGTGGAGGCTAAAACAGCAGGGAGATAGCCGCGAGAGTGAAAGCCTGCAAAGCTATTCGTGTTTCACGCCGGCGACAGACCCGAGACTGCTATAGCTGCAGAAATGACCATGTAGCAGCGTCCATGTCTTATTCGACACGGCAAGAGAAAGAGAGAAAGGAAGGAACAGAGGAAGATTAATGGGAACGCGCGTCCTTACCTTAGTCATCAAGAGATTTCTCTGGAAGAATTGTCGCAGCATATCGTGGGTAGATTGCGAAAGGGTTCGTCAAATAGCGCGGACATGGTGCCATCCTCCATCGGTCATGGAAAACAAGCGCCGTAACATCTACCTTCGGAGGGACAGTGTTGCCAGACGCAAGAGGCGCTGCAGTAAGACACCTCCACGGCCTTTCTGTCCACTTGCGAAGATGCGGATGTGGTAGCCGCCGAAGTTGTGGTCGAGAAGTTTCTCCTCGAACGAGACGTAGATGTGTTGTTGGTGGGAGAGCGTAGTAGGCGTCTTGGTCGTCGTGCGACCAGAAGGACTTGCCAAAGCTGAAGTTGTTCT
This sequence comes from Zymoseptoria brevis, assembly GCA_000983655.1. Classification (NCBI taxonomy): domain Eukaryota; kingdom Fungi; phylum Ascomycota; class Dothideomycetes; order Mycosphaerellales; family Mycosphaerellaceae; genus Zymoseptoria; species Zymoseptoria brevis. Next base: position 59,030 of record JYJE01000646.1, read on the forward strand.
CATCGTGGAGCCAGGAGGATCTGGCGTGTTCGGCGGCGAAAACGGGAGCGAAGTGTTATACTCCAGTCTTCCCTCGACCGTGCTCATTGCCTCAGGAGTCTCTTGCTTCAGCAGCACAGTGCCGACGAGTTTGAGGAGAAACTTCGCAATATCGTCTGGATGTCTGAACTCCTGCTAGCCGGTAAGTTGACGCGGTCCAGTAACAACACTAAGGCGGACATACCTTCTGTGCACTGACGTTGTCCTGTTGCTGAGATTCGAGCCTTTGCCGAGCGGAGATTAGGGTGGTTTGTGAACGATGGCTTCGGAAGTGCCAGCTGGAGGGGGAGCGCCAGGAGCTTGACTTCTGGCGTGCGATCCACCATGCTCGCACCACGACTTTGACAGTGCCGCCGTCGAAGTCAATTGGGATAAGTAGTCGTTTCGAGTCAACAGCCACTCGAACGCGAAGCCTTTGGGCGCATGAGGTGGACCGGTCGAAGTGGGTGTGGTTGTGGGTGTAGTAAGAGCTCGGCGATGGACCCGCTGTGATTTCTGCACATAAGTGAACTGGGCGGAACTCTGGCTAACCGCGCAGCCCGAACGCAGAATACGAGTCCAACAGCATTTCGCCGCCATGATCGCCGTCGTACTTCGTCCATCCACTCGTTAGAGCGCCTCGCCGAAGTGAACAGCGAGGCTCTGGCTATGAATTTACCGGTGTTGTGTCCGCGTTGTATGATTCAACGCCCCATGCTTAGAGTTTGATATTCATTCTTTCGGTATCGAGAGGCACCACTATGATGATTGCTCCGTCTTCTGCAATTCCTTGTAATCATCATGTTCGCCCGATGCGCAGGTCCTTCTTCTTGCTGCCCTTCTTGATGCGTTCGCCGGCGGTGGTCCCTCGACTGGGCTTCAATGTCAGGTAGACGAAGGCACCGATCGCAGGAGAGTGGTGTTCATATCGTGGTATCGATGTAGCAGAGCATAAGATGGGATGTGACAGACCGACGTCGTGGCTCTTGGTCGAAGCGGTTGCGAAAGGTCACGTTGCGTGGTGATGTCGTAGCCGACGAATTGGTGGAAGGGATCGAGGCGGAGAAGTGTGAAAGGAGGGTGGTCAACGGAAGCCGACGACGTTTCTCAGCTCGCTGATGAACTCTGCGTGCTCAGGTCCCGTCGAAGGTTGTTGTGAATGAGGACTCGGGCATTGAGGAGCGACTGACGATCCGAGACAAAGCTTACCTAATAAGGCTTGTCGGCGCTCAAAAAACGCCGACAAGCTTCCATTTCAGCCTGAGGCAAACCGTCGTCAATATTTGACGACCCCCGCTTGCCCCGCCTCCAACTTTCCATCTCCCTCGTCGATCGGTCGCCCTCGATGTGTTGCCTCCGCCCTCGTCGAAAAGGACACAAAATCTGCAACACGCGCAACAAAACAACCAGAAGTCAGCAGCTGGAGAGGAGAACAAAGTCCGTGGAGACCGAAGAACACACGCAGGTGGGAAGTACAATCACCACTCGGAGGAGGCGGAGGAGGACATGATCAGCAAATTTCTTCCGCGTCCGTTGCCTTGCAAAGAGGTGCCAACCAGGCATCCTCCCCACCAGCGAACGGTGCATCACGCCCCTCTCCCTTTGATGTCACATACGCTCTCTCCCAGAATCTTCCACCACCCACCACCCATCACCACCCAGATGAAACATTTGCGATATTCGTGCCACCCTTCTTATTCCTTCATGTCTTCCGAAGTTCACACCATCATCCTGGCCGTCAGTCCGAAGGACGAGCGCATCAATGCGCTTTCGAATCTGCCATTTGATGAGAGAAACTGAGTCATGGCGCTCGCGCTCGCGGTCCGAGAAGGCTCGAGGAGAAGCGGAGGAGAGGCGAAGGAGAGTCTGCGGTGCAGCTTGCCATGCTAATGTGGAGAGGGACGATTCATAAAGGGATAATGAAATGGTTCGGAGGTCGCGTTTGGAGGAGGATTCACATTCCGGAGATGCGGAGAAGTAGTGTAGTAGTGGAAAAAACGGAAGGACTGAGAGCGGGGTTGAACAACTGGAAGTCTGATCTGGGGTGCTTGAAGTAGCGTTGCCGGTCGTCGTCCGCTTTTGAAAGCTTGCCGGTGTTTCCGAGCGTGCTCTTTCTTTTCCAGATATGGACGTTAACAGCACTTTTCACCGGACCACCCGACCTGCTAAGCCGCGAACAAGCAGTCTCATCGATGCGCCTCAAACGCTCAACCCTAACGCTGACTCTTCACAGTCATCTATACCAACTCCAGCGCCAAGATCCGCACTACGAGTAACGAAGATGGCACCACTGGACGAGATGCTGGTGATGCCACATTCGCGGCAATTTCGTGGACAACTTCATGATTTCGCTCAAACTCTGGCAAAAGATGTCCTTCCACAACACGGGCATGTCGGCACTCGACCTCATGCGCCTCCAATCCTCGACCAAGGGTTCCAAAATCGCCTTCTGGGTCGCGTTCAATCTGTACTGCATCGCAGGCGCTGTTTTCGCGCAGGAGGCCGTCGGCGTTGCAATCAAGAGCTCGTTTCGATTTCATCGATGTCATTTCCTGGACCGGCGAATTACTCTACGCTGGACCAACTGGAGGGAGGTTCATGCTCTTGTCGCTTCAAGAAACATCAAGCAACAGTGTCGATTGAGCACCCGCTTTAGCGAGGGCACTTTCTCGACGGTCTGCAAAGGCCAAAGACTTGGTCCCGGGGCACTGCCGAAAGGAGTGGGATGTGGACGCCGACAAACGAATCGTCGATGCGAAGGTCGCGTACAAGTCCTCCAACGGCAGATCTGTCATTTCATCACCAAACCGGATGATAAATGGGGTCATGATTGTTGATATCGAGCGCGCAGACTAGGAGGAAGATTCGCGATTGGAGACCTCGTCATGACTTCGCAGTCCCGTCGGAAGTAGTGGTTATGAATGGAAGCGTTCAGGAAAAAGTCCAGCCACGCTGGCAAGCGGGTTCGGATTCGTATCGTGATTCGGATTCGGGTTTGGATCCGGACGGATCCTCATCCCTCGATCTCGCGGCAATAATCCATCATTCACGCAGATGGATATACATCGCGCCACGGCTTGCTGGGTTCCAGCACTTCTCCATTCCTTTTCCTTTTCTCTTGCTTGCCCGGTCTGATCACCACCCACCCACGGGAGGCCAGCAGCCACCCGCGGCAGCAGCAATGCTGCCACCATGAATCCTGATTCTGAACCCCTGCTCCACTGCCAGCAGGAATACTCCTGACCGGCTCCGACTTGAAAAATGGCATCTCGTCTGGTCCACCGATCTGTTGATAAACCTCTTCCTCTCGCCATGCTGCCATCTGGTTGAGCTCTTACATTCAACGTCCGAGAAAAATTCAAAGGCGGACCCTTCCCAGCGGCAACATCTCAAAGCCACCAGGACATCACAACAACAGCACCCGATCACCATGCCCACTACGTCCTGCCCGTATCTGGTCAGCGATGAAGACCTCCTCGACCACATTCGGCTTCTGGAATCGACACTGCTCCCACACTTCCAAGCCCCACGACACAACCACGGCCAACCCTCAATGCCCAAACCCACCCACCTCGTCCTTACCCATCTCCTCCAACCCCACCGCTCCCGCTGCGTCTGCTGCAACACTAGGCGATCCCGCTTCCAGCCTCAAGCCCCATCCTTCAAAGCCGTCGACGCCCTAGCATCCCTAGACCTTCACCGTCTGTCCGTCATGTCCCAGCGCAAACTCGCCCGATACCTCCACCCTATCGTCCGGGACTGGATGTGCCGCAGGTGCCATCACGCCGAGACCGTGGGCATCGAGCAGCGGAGAGTCGTCTTGCACTGGGTGCGTGAGCTAAGGGGCGTGGTCGCCATGCTTGTTAGAGGGGAGGCGCTGCGGAAGGGTGTGCACCGCCCGCAACTTCCGCCTGTCGATCTTACCCGAACGATGCCATCGTCGTCGTCGTCGTCGTCGTCGTCGTCGTCGTCGCCGTCGTCGTCACCACCATCGCACGAACGCGACGAGGAAATGTGTTGCATGATCTGCACGTCACCCATCGCCCCTCGTGCCGCCAAGAAGACCTGCTTCCAATGCGACAACGCCGTCCACAAAACATGTTTCGAGCAATACCGCGACTTTGAAGATTTGCACCAAGCGACGACTCTGACCACGGAGCACGCGGTGTTGCATCTGCCCTGTATTTACTGTCGGTGTATCGTTCTCTCCGTACCGCGCAGTGAGGATGGAAAGGTTGCTTGGATACGGAGGAGGGAGGAGGTGGAGAGGGCGGATCGGGAGCTTGCGAGGGGTCTGCAGGAGTTGGAGGACGAGGAGCAGGAGGTGGATGATGATGGAGAGGAGCAGGAGGTTGTGGATGATGGGGAGGAGCAGGAGGCAGTGGATGATGGGGAGGTTTGGGGGGTGCAGGATCCGGAGCGGGAGATTGATGAGTGGCTTTTTGGAGTCAGGGAAATCAGATGACAGCGCCTAATTTTTGGACGGGACGGGAGGAGGTATGATGAGCATGTGTGTTGTGGAGGACTTTTTGAGGTCGGAGGTCTTGGAATCATTAGTGGATTGTTGGTCATCTACTCTTGAATTCAAGCCACGGTTTCATTCTCACTCTTATGCACCGTTGAATCGGACTTCGACCAAGTTCTCCCGACTCTTTTCTCGTTCGTTTGTGGGAAGCCTCCCGCCTCCAATCCCTTCCTTCAGTTCTTCCGTCATCATCTCCGTTCATCATCTCAGTCTATCATACACCCCGTCCACGACCCTCCCCGTCCTCTGTCTTACCGATAGACAAGCGGAGCGCAAATGAACCCACCTACCCCAAACAGCTTTTATGTCGCCTTTGGCTAGGTATCTCCGGCGGTCTTGGAATCCCATGCTGTACTCCTGCCGGGAAACGACTCAGCCATTGCAGTTACAGCGTTTGTAGAGAGGTCGTTGTACTCGTTGTCGGAGAGAGACGAACCATCGTCCCGAGCGCAGTTTCCGTTGTATTCGCAGCACGACTTTGACATTGTCGCCGTCGCCGTCGGCTGGTGAGAGTGGCGGGCAAAGAGTATGTAGCCGGCATTAACACAACGTCTGTCCATCTGCCCAGCGATAATAGGAACAAGACTTGTCACGGCTATCCTTTTCGAAGCCGAGTAGCCATTTTGTCTTTGGAAGTCCTCGGATGCAGACTGCAGACCAGATCCCGACTTCTTGTCTTGTTCGTCCGACTTCTACCATCAACCGGGTCGTCGGTTGATACCCACGAACATCCGATAGTCCGGCTCCTTCCGTGGCGTTTTGAGTTCTAGAATACCGTAGTTCTACTTCCCCGAGAACTTGGCTTACTTCATCACCACTTCACGACTTCGACATTATCCTTTGATGCATATCTCGCAGCCTTATTCCCCAAATCGTCAACGCCGGACGGATCGACCGCAGACATCTCTTTCAGAATTGTCATTACCAACCGCCGCGATGACCATCCACAACGGCTTCAGTCTCGACTTGTTCGACCGAAACCGCCCGGAGAACTGTGCTCTTCCAAGACGGAGAACGATACTGCGCGTACAGACCACTCTACGATAGAATGTGCGCCAGACAAGCCCGTGGTACCGTCGCCTCTTCCGATCTCCGGCCTTTGCCCTGCAGCCTCCGTCGACCACGGCAAGAAGTGCAAGCTCGAATCCTGCGTCTACCTAGCACGTGGACACCAGCGCCAAAGCAACAGCGAGCACCGAGGAACAAGAGCCCGTAAGGAAGAGCTGTGATAATGGAGCGATGCGAGACGAGTAACCTCTGTGTGAGCTCATATCCAAGTGCTGAACATCTTTCCGAGGGAGTCTCTCGCTGAACCCGCCGAAGACGATGTTCCGGTCGAGCAGGAATGCTTTTCCAAAGCTTTCTGATATCCCAGGCGAGGCATTGACTGGAGATGAGTCGGACAGTGCGCGCAGTCGCTTCTTGCAATGACCGCGAGATGAAAAGACGGAGCGATCCTATCAATGAGCAAGATGCGCGGGACAAACGTGACAGCTAGTCGCGAGCTGCTGAGCGAAGAGCGCTGGGCGATCAAGCGGATGGCCAGACTAGGGAGAGCAATGACCGAGAAGGTTACAAAGTGCACTAGAGTGGGTTGAAGCAACATTGATTGGACAAAATAAAGAGTCGTTGATTGCATTGGTTTCGCGGAGGTGAACGTCCATCAGCATTCCCTCTCCCGCTCGCCCACACAACATCTCTCTCGCAGAGCATGCTTCCTTTGGCTCTCCAACGTCCAGCGAATGCGGTGACTCGTGTACTCCCTACCTCAGTCCTACGAATCTGTCGGTGACGCTGCCTGCTCAGCCCGCACCACGATCGGTCAGGACAGCACGATCACCACAGCTGCCTTCCGGTCACTTATGATCACCGGCTGCGCCGGCACCATCGCGTCCTTCAAGAATTCTGGCAGGATGTTGAGCGTTTGCGCTCGTCGTGGTCGCAAATTTCACAAGATTGAGCACAAGGTGCTGGCGTCAGAGGTCTCGCTGAGTATGGTGGGAAACAATGCAATCATCCCGTCGGAGTCTGTGCGAACGATGTCGGCCAAGTCCACTACGTTGCGACTTCAAGGGTACGTGTCACAAAGGTGAGGGAAGAGGTGCAGCGGCATGAAGCAGTTGGATATTGTCCGCAGCTGGACTTGAGGTTATGTTGAGGGAAATTGGACGGGATGGACCATGAGAAAAAGTTTGAACTGGACAGTTTGATATGTGGAGGGACAAATCTTGCATGAGGTGAAGGTATCGGCGCATCAGCATCTGGTAGGAGTCAGGAGCGGAAACCGGGCTCACGGAGGTCTGCGACCCAAAGAATAAACGTCGCTCCTCCGATATGCACATCTTGAACGAGTCTCTCTGACCATCTGAACACGCCGCGCTCATCCAGCAAAGGACTGCCGCACCTCAACCTCGTTCGACCTCAACCTCCGGCAGACCGACTCCCACTTCCCAGCCTTCACAAACTGTTCGGAGCGGTCGAGAGCGGTATGCTCCTCCATAGGCCACGCGGTCGTTTTGCTCCTACGCTGATCACCCAATATGGTCTCTCCAATCCAGCATCACTTCACTGGTAGCATCTGATCGAGCCCAGTTCCAGACTACGCCTCACCTGTTTTTTCCCCCCAAGGTTCTCTTCTCAAACACCACACTCGGCTGGAACTCCCTCTCCTATCAATATTCTCCATCCGGCACTCGCGCGTGCTGTCAACGACTGCGGAAACCCACCATCGAGGCCATTCGACCCTCTATTAAGCGTGCTACACTGCTCAACGGTATGAAATCCCGTCAACCCTCTTTCGATTCAGCCGCTCCAAAGAGACTCAGCCGCCATCATACACCTCACATTCGCAGCCTATATCAATTCACAAACACACTGAGAGCAGCACAGATCTATGAGCCCAACCCCCATCACAAACACTGACTATCCAACGGACGAAGACATCGAAGAAGGCAGACGACGCAACCTATCGAATCTCGCCACCTTCCAGCCGAATCATCCAGACGTGCCACACCGCGAATATTACGGGTCACCAAACCTCCATCCGAACGACGAGCCTTCAGTGCGGCAGCAGCGATTGCGGCAAAAGCATCCGTCATCACACTCATCTGTCTATTGGAAGCAGCAAGCAGAGAAGGTCAGACGACAGACAGCAGAGCGACAACACCGACTGGCTGCCGAGTAGTCGAATACACACGAGACGGATTCCAGCACACCTGTCAGACCGCCTCGTCCAGGACCAGAAGCACCAAGGCAGACCACCTTCATGTCAGCCGAATCACGCAACGTGGACGCAGACTCCGGATCACCGTCCAACCGTCATTCCACACTCCATCACCGAGCAGACTCAACACCAGCCCAAACAACTCCCTCACGCACACGCCCAAGAGTCTCTACCATTTCATCATTTTCACACCAAACGCATCAAACGCAGTCACAAGAGCAGAGTTCACAACGCACGACTCCACTAGTCTCGCCAGTCATGGCCGTGCCAATCAATACACAAGAGATTAAGGTGTTTACCGGCAATGGTGAGCAGGATGCACGCCGCTGGATGGGCATCTTCAAGCGTCGTGAGCGCAATCTCGGCGTGAGTCCAGAGACATGGCTTGAATACTTTGATTACCTAATGGATGGAGCAGCCGGCAAGTGGACGGACACTGTCGTCGGACACCTCTTGAACGCACCGAGCGAAGACTTAGTTGAGAAGGTCACCGTAGTGTTTCTCAAGAAGTGGAAACCTGACGATGGTACCCAAGACGCAAGCGCAGCTCTCGAGAAGATCTGGGCCTTATCACAGGGTGCTGATGAGATACTGAGAGAATACCACGAACGGGCAAAACTTCTGTTGCAAGAAGCAGACACACCATACTCTTCTAACCTTACAAGCACGTCAGCTGGAGTCCTTACCATCGCCATCTCGAGCTTCAAGAAGGGACTGAACAACCGAGGGCTGCGTGCTATGATTAACCGCGAGCCCGCGATGAAGACGCTCAATGCCACAGTGCAGAAGATTGAGAGCTGTCAGCGACAGATCGAATCAGATGAACGCCTTCGCAAGGAAGAACAGACTCAGCAGGAGAAGGAAGCCCTCGCCGAATACACAACTGCTGTTTGCACAGGCAAGTCCATTTCCGTGGAGCTTGAGATGAGAAATTGCAGCGATCACCAACACCACCACGACCACAGCCACGAAGGGAAGCAACAAGCCCAAGAGCGTGAACCACGCCATGGCGGCACCGGAGGTCATCATCAATCTATCAGCCTCAACCTCAGCGATACCAAGAGCAACCAGCATTCTATCGCTATCCGACTCCCCCATCGCCTCAAGTGCAGCAAGAACACTCATGGTCGCAACCCGCTCCTCCGCAGCAGTCTTAGTGGCAGCCTCCACAGCGCCAGCAGACTCCATACACGTCGTCATACGTGAATCGGTATCAGCAATCGCAACCAGAGCAGCAGCAACAGCAGCAGCAACCATATTCACAGCAGCAACAGTCCTACATTCCTCAGCAACCGCAACAATCATACGCTCCCCAACAGCACCAGTCGTATCCCCAGCAGCACGTTCAGACTCAACAGCAGCCTCAACTCGATCACCGTCGTTCATTCCAACGCCGTGACCCAGGCCAGTCCAACCAGGATCACGGTCAATGGTACTATGATGCATTGACAGTCGTCCAGTCACAGTTCCTTCAGATGCGTATCGACCATTCGCAGTCACCGAATGGCTTCATCGACGGTCAAACACCATACCGCCACGAGAAGGGCAACCCTCCGTGCTCAAAGTGCGGTCACCGCGGCCACATGCCCAAGGAGTGTGTGAGCGCGCCAGTTCAAGGATGGGAACAATGCTTCCTCTGGAACCTCATCTCAGCGCAGAAACACGCCAACGCTATCCGCATGGGCTTCGCACAACCAGACCAATATGGCCAGCAGCACTGACCACACCGAATCGACAGTCATCTGGACCTCAGCAGACTCCAGGCGCACCAAAGCCGAGAATCGTACCAGTCAACCTCGTGGACGTCATGGACGAAGAAGAGTGGACTGAGGAGGATCTCATGCATGGCATCCTGTTCATTCATCAAGCCATCGTCTGCCTCGCAGATACGGGGATCGATGAGCAGGAGCGCGAAGTCATCGCCGATGTTCTCGCCACTGGATTCAAGCAAGCACGTGCTGATGAAGATGATGGCGACGAGGAGCGGGAGCAGACAGCGGTGCCATGTGAGAAGCAGAAGACATCTCGCCCAAAGCACAACAAGCCACAACACCAGCAGACCATTGACGGTCAGTCGTTCTTTGGCAGCGCCAAGGGCACGAAGAAGACCATTCAGGAGAGGAAGCGCAAGCCGATGAAGCTCATCAACGCCATGTTTGGCCAGTCACCGATTGACATCCTTCAGCTGCTCTCAAAGGTCATGGTGGAGATCCCGATCACTTGGCTTGTTCAGCTCTCGCCGTTCTTCCGCAACGAGATAAAGCGGTGGTTCAGCCAGCCACGCCAACGCAAGAGCAAGAATAAGGACGAGAATGGCCAGACCTCACTGTTTGACAACGCCGCATGGCAGGCAGCACTGCGGGGAGCAATGAAGACATTCAACGCCGGACAGCAACACTCGAGCAAGCAGCCATCAGCCCAGCCAACAACACCGAAGGTCTCAGTGCCAACCGCAACATCGACGCCGAAGGTCACAGCTTTACCGGCTCCATCAGCCCCATTGGCACCAGCTGAGCAGACGACACCAAAGAGCGGCATCTTCAACAAGCAGGCCATCGAGCTTCCTGTCGTAGACCCCATGGACGAATCCCTCAATATTACAGTCGACACCGACGCGATCAGCACAGAGGTCATCAACAGCATCGCCCAATGGAAGAAACGCAACACCACAGAGCGAGCCTTCGACATTCCAGCAGTCATCACCGGCCGTGGAGGTCAGCAGGTCTCCGTCACACGCAACAAGATCGCGGCTGACCAAGGCTCCGACATCAACCTCATGTATCCACACATGCGCAAGGCACTGGGCCTACCCCTTCACCACATCAGCGAGATCGACTCGCCATACCTCAACGATATTAACGCAGTACTGAACATCCGTACGAGCACCATCACGATCGGCGACGAGGATCGCGACGAGCCGACAGTTGCATTGGTCACACCAATCCAGGTATCTACCGCACCGGAGGTTACCGTGAAGCCACAGCAGCTTGAGGAACTCGCAGACCGGATCTCAGGTGAATCTGACACTGGCAGCGGCGAAGACTCAGACGCTGAGGATGACGATGAGGATGAAGAGGCAGACGGCAATGATGATGGCGACACTGACAGTGATAGCGACAGCGAGGAGGGTTTTCAGCGAGTCCTCAGCACGACGAGAAACTGCACGACATCGACATCGATACCATTTCAGCCGCATACAGCATCGAATCCTTCTTCACCGATGCCCCATGCCGATGCGGTACAGAACGGGCTTGTACCCTGCACCACGGCGTTTGCATGATCAACACCGACTCCATCGAATCAGACGCAACGCCATCACCTACCACTCCCAACACTTCAAGCGAGGCACCTGCACCACCGAAGGAATTTCCCACGACTTGCAGAGTCACACGCCGCCCAACCGACATGACCAAGGCAGTTGAAGGCTTGGAGGCGTGGATCGCCGAGCACAAGATCAAGCTTGGATCGTGTATACCAACGGAGGATAAATACGAGGTCATGGCCACGCTGTGGACCTACCGAGATCTCGGAGCTACAAACGTCGCCAACATGGGCCCACCGAGCGACCTGTTACAACACCGCACACGCACTCGAGAAGGAGCCCCGATCTACAGAGCCAAGGCCAAAAGACTCTCCACGACCAAGGAATGGCACCTTCGCAACTACGCCACCCAAGGCCTTGAATCCGGTCATTATGAACGCTGCGTGGTCGCTAACGGGGAACTCTCACGTTGGAATGCCAATGCCGTCTTGCTGCCAAAGGAAGGCCAAGATATACCACGCCTCACGTTCGATTACAACTTCGTGCCGGAAGAGCCGGCCGGATCAAAGCTAGTACTCATGGGCCACAACCACGACTTCCTTGCACTACCGACTCGTTAAGTCTTCAGCTCATTCGATTTGAAGAATGGCTACTGGGCAGTACAGATCCATCCAGACGACCGTCACTACCTCGCCTTTTGCGTGCCAGGCATCGGAAAGCTTCAGCCGACTCACTCGCATGGCTTAAGGAGCGCGCTCATCAGCTCACACTATGAGCGAGCTCGGTCACCTGGCGTTCGGTGCGATCCCGCCGCTGAAGAAGCACGAGATGCGTAAAGCTGGACGGAGCGATGATGGCGCCGAGAAGTCGTTCCTACACAGTCCGGATGAAAACACACCACCAGACATGACATTCTACATTGACGACATCTCGCCAGCCCACGCAACGTGGAAGGAACATTGGTACTTCATTAAACACCGCTTCCTGCCGCGTCTCGACTAGACCCTGCTCAAGCTCTCACTTCACAAGATGCAGATCGGCTTCGACGAGATCGCAGTCCTTAGAGAAGTGCACCGTGCCGGTGGCATGGTAGCCATCAAGGACGCACGAGTTCAGAAGATTCGAGACTGGCCAACACCAACCAGTACCTTAGACGTGCGTCAGTTCTTCGGCGTGGCTCAATCGACACGCGAATGGATCAAGAACTTTGGCGAAATATTACGACCAGTGCGAACGAAGATCATCGAGAACGACGACTGGCAGTGGACGGACGTCGACCAGCTCTCATTCGATTTGACCAAGGGATTGTGGGCAGCCGCAGTAATGAAGCATGGCCACGATCCACTGCTCTCAGTCGAGATGTGCTTAGATGCATTAGGCAATGGAGCCGGTTGCTTCGTGCGGCAATAGCAGAAGGTTGGCGATACATGGCGATTCGTGCCACTGCTCTACGACTCCTTTTTATTCAACAAAGCGGAACGCAACTACGGGACGTACAAGAGGGAGCTAAGGGCGCTCACGACCTTCGCAGATAAGCACGCACACCTCTTCTCATCTACCAAACAATCGACCATCTTTACGGACCACAAGCTACTCACTGGATTCATGAACCCAGTTGCTGACGGCATCTACCTGCGCTGGCAAGAGAAGCTGAGGCCGCTGAACATTCGCATTGAATTCATCGAGGGCAAAGGAAAGGTCGCAGCTGATGGACTGTCAAGAGCGATCTTCAACGATGACCGCACACCAACACACGTCACCGATAAGCTCGCAGAGGAGCTCCAAAAGCACAAGGAAGACACGAAGGAGTGGATATGGAAGGATGGGAAAGGCGGCTACGAGGACGTGCTCGCAACTTTGACATGGGGGGATAAGGATGACTACCTAGCCACCGCGGTCGACGTCAACATGATCGGCCAAACGAAGCCACCAACCCTCATGGTCATCTGGTACTCAACATGCAAGATCCGGATGCACAAAGGACACTGCTCCGAGTGCGAACGCCAGACGATCGAGCAACAACGCCACCAGTCCCGATACGAAGATGAAGAGGGTTCATGGATGCCGCTCGGCACACCAGTGCCAGAGCTAGCTCACGTTGCAACTGATGATGAAGCTGCCCTTGCAACAGAAGTCAACAACATCACCGCCACGCCAACCGCCGAGCACCCACAAATCGCCTCATGCCTCTCGATTGGCACTGAGATCAAATGCCTCCACCGCCTGCAATACGGGTCCGACTGCGTACGAAACTACTGCGATCACGACTGCTGCAAACCCTTTGACCAAGCACCGATCATTACAATCATCAACCGCGACAACCTCCCCGAATCGGATGGCCGCAAGGAAGAGCAAGAGCTGGCGATGGACATGCAGGACTATCAGGACAACTGGTACGGCGACATAGTACGCTGGCACAAGCATCAGACCATACCTCAAGGCAAGTCGAGGGCAGAGCTACATCAAAGGATGTATACGCTGCTCGCTCTGGAATACCGCACCGTCAGATCTTCAACGGCCATACACGAGCACACCAATTCTTCATCCCAACGAGGTCGTGGAAATCGATTTGATGGGCCCCTTCGACCCGCAGGATCATGGCCAGCGGTGTCTGCTCTGCTTTGAACCCACCACTCCGTCAATGAGGTCTGGAACGTTGGCAAAGTTGAAGAAAGCGAGGAACTCGGCCAAGCTCGACGGATTCACCCTACTTACGCGGCTGGCATGCATCCTGATCACACTTGTTGCATTCTTACAACTCATTGCTCTGACGATGGCGAACCCCAGTTAACAGCTTGTCGTCCGCCGCGAAGCGCTTACAACAGTCCTTGAGCAGGTTACGGCTTCTACCAACGCTATAAAGGACTACAACATCGAGCACCTCTTGCCGCTGCCATCAGCAAATTGCACTACGAATCCATTTACCGAGCTCCTTCGATAAGTCCCTCCTGCGAGCTATTGTCTCGATTCTAGGTCGACTCTGCCCACAGCTTCATTATTTCCATCTAGCCGGTTCCCAGTACTTTGCCGACGACATTAACCTACGTGTCTCGGAGTAATAGACGTGAGCTAGCCTTCAATTAGACCAAGCTCATCAACGGCGTCTATCTCGTCACATTCGACGAAAACGAAGCGTATGGTATTATCACAGTCAACATGGTAACTAGGCATCCGCACAACAACTTCACTGCCGTCCATAACTTCGGCAGCCCAATGCTGCACTTGAAGACCTATGAGAAGGCCACGACCGATGTGAGTAAAGTCGTCACCAAAGAGGGGGCAGTTATCAAACACGCAACAAAGTTCATTCTGACAGCCGTCCTTGCACAGGACATCCTTTTCAATTGATTTACAGTCTGGAACCGTTGAGCCATCACCGGACAAGGAAACTGAGACAGTCATCGCTGCAGTGAACCGAGTTTTCAACAGATCCACGGATCCAGTCGCTGCTTTCTTCGACCCTGGCACCGAGTCCGCCATGCTCTCATCATGGCTAACCAGCTGCGGCATCTACAACAAACCATCACCGACGGGAAGCAGGAGGTTGACAGGCACAGTCGAGAACATGCTCCGTGTCATCCGTCGCTGTCTCGAGCGCAGCTCCAAGAGTGCCATCGTCGACAGCAGGGGCCACCCCCTCAACACCCTCGCAAACTGGTCGGAGGAAGTTTCCAAAGCAATGAAGGATGCCAACCATCGCCACATCGCACACCTTGGCTTCTCACCAGTGCAGATCCGACTCGGACTGCAGCCAGAGGAACTCGCTGATAAGGTCGAATGCCCAACAGTCCGCCGCCAACAACTACTGGAACCACTTCACGCAGCCACAGAGGCTGATCGAATTGGCAATGCATACAATTCCCTCGCACCAGACCCTCACGAAGCATATCAGACCCTCCACATGATCAATCACCTCTTGAACCGACACACCGTCCAGCATGCGATCCGTCGAGCTGACCACCGCACCAAGGAACTGCGCCATCGCAACCACAACGCTCACCTCCACTCGCAACCCCTAAAGGTCGGCGACCTCGTTCTGCTGAAGAACCAGCACCTGCGTCAGAAGTCAAAGGAGCCGCCATGGATCGGTGTATTCAAGATCACTGCACACACTCCGGATTCTCAGCACTCGTTCGTGCTCTCGGCCGTCAAGAACGACAAACAACTGCAAGGACACCATCACGCAGACCACCTTCAATTGTTCACCCCTCGAACTGGCTACCTCGCTGCACTCGACAAGCATCTCCTTATGCCACCACCAGTCACTCTCGCACCGTCAAAGAGCAAGAAGGATAAGCGCTTGAAGAGCAAGAGCAAGAGTAAGAACCGAATGGAACAACACAACGAGCGCTCCACGGGCATCACCACCAAAACTGTCGAACGCACCACATGAGGTCGACATTGACACCTCCACCGCAGAGCCTCAACGCAGAGCCTCACCGGACCCCAGACCGGTCATCTACTGGCCAATCGGGAGCCTTTCGTCAATCAGTTGCAAAGGAGCTCTATTGCAACACATTCAATTCCAGTCAATCAGAAGCGTACCGGCCCCACTCTGCCGTCGCAATCTCACCGCGATTCCGAGCAGCTTCACCACCACGTTCATTCAACATCCCCTTCCACCAGCAACACACACGCACATGGCCTGCAACCACAGCTGCAAACTTTTCCATTCAATTGACACCTTGTCGTCGCCCTGGCCAATTAGCATTTACACAGCAGATACATGTCGCCGTGGAAGACGACTTCGAGAGAGGGGGATCGGAAACAGGCAGAACTTCATGTCGTGCCTGAGGCTGCAACAATCTGATTAACCATACTTTGCATACATTCGTTCAGACAATCCTTAGATACCTACCTACAACAACATGCACCTTCTCTCTTTCTCAGCGCATTGCAAGCGGTCAAGCGCGTTCGGGGCGAGCATCCGACGAACGCTGCATGCAGAGCCAAGACTGAACAAACAAACCACCAGTCCTTGTTCCCTTTCCTTTGTTCCTGCCACCACTGCGTCTGAGATATCTTCCGCTGCACTGAGATGGAAAAAACATCAATTACTTGCGGAGGTCAACTTGCACATTCCAAAACAGCTGCGATTGCATCTACCTCTGCCGCCAAGCTTGACGCG
This sequence comes from Zymoseptoria brevis, assembly GCA_000983655.1. NCBI lineage: Eukaryota > Fungi > Ascomycota > Dothideomycetes > Mycosphaerellales > Mycosphaerellaceae > Zymoseptoria > Zymoseptoria brevis. The sequence continues at coordinate 75,186 of JYJE01000646.1, forward strand.
ATGGACGCAGCTGACTCTCTCTCTGCTACGGCTCTCGACCATCAACGTATACTGATTTCGAGGTACCAGTATCTCCAAGACGTTGCTCAGCTTGTCCAGGACCAGCGCGACGACACACGGCGCCTTATGGCGCGACTATCGAGGCGTACAGATATGCTCCTGTTCAACCACAGAATGCGACAAGAGTACATCTCCGACAACGATCTTGTCGAAGTCTCTGGCATCTTGGACATGGATGGCGTCAAGCACTCCTTGAAAGAAAAAGACCGAAGCTTGACGGCGAAACTGGGAGAACTGCGCGCTGAGATGGAGGAGTTCGTCGTGGACGAGAGCAGTGGATTTTCGCGCCTGCATTACGAACCTGCAAAACTATGGTGGAAGTGGCTCTTGTGCCTCATTCTTCTGCTGATTTTCCTTGTCCCCATTTCCATCCTTTGCTGGAGATGTGTTGCCCGCCATCGTACAATGGCTCAAGGACTGGAGCTGTGAGACCAGCTATACACTGGCACGATCTAAGAGGATGATGCATTTGGAGAGGAGGATTTACGGAAGGCGAGAGCAAAAGGAGCGGACCGGCGAGCGCCAGTCCTCTTGGACAGAAACATGGCAGGAAAATGCATCGCGCTGGTGGTGTGTTCGGACTCGAATCGGGCATCATATTTGGAACATCATGACACATCTTCCTTTTACACTGAGGATGTCATTTGTCTTGTTGTCTTCGCGGGATGCGAGGCCGCTCTTCATTTTCGACTTGCATGATTACCTTGCATGATTACCGTTGCCAAAGCCTTCGAGTTGGCCGACACCGCGAACGTCGAAGCTCTGTATGTCAAGGCGATTGGTGAAAGAGACGATTCATGAAGCAGGAGAGGCGAGGAGGATGGCTGGATGTGCGGTCGTGGTGTCAGCTGTGGCGCTTGAGATCGTTGGGAAGTTTGTTGGGCTCGTGTGGTACAAATCTTTGAGTGCGGACATCAGTCGTACTCGATGAGTTCTGATCTGGCTCTGAAGGGGTCATGTGGCGGCCGGGACAGGCTAGTGGAAAGGGTTCAATGCGGGCGGGTGGGTGGACGAAGCAGAAGGTGGTTGGGCGTGGGTCAAAGGTTGGCCAGATCAGTGTGATGATGGGCAGGACTCAGTTCGAAAGTGTCGTGTATGGAACGCTTGGTCACCCATGCCCGAAAGCAAAGTCAAGTCCGGAGCTCCCAATTTTGAACGCCACCCTCAGTGTATCCATGGTACTTTTGCATTGCTCGACACATCCCGGCGTGACTGCATACTCTTCGAAAATGGCCTGCCACCCTTCTGGACCGTCCTGAATCATTGTGGTTCTCGATGATCGTGACTGCTCGTACTTTGCCGGTTGCAAGCCAGGTCGAAGGCGGGAATCGTTTGCCGATAGCAGGGTGGAGAATCGGATGGTGGAGGTGAGGAGGACGGAGGCGCAGAGTTGGCTAGCAGAGCGAAGAGTGCAGTAGCAGTAGTAGGTGGTGGCGGTGGTGGTGGTGGTGGTCATTGTTGGCGTTGGGCGGATTGAAGTCGATGCATGCCGTAGGTAGAAATGAACAATGTCCGAGAACAAAGAACAAAGTCGGTCTCGCTTGCGGCTGAAAGATTTGCCGAGGACATGCCGGATTCGCGGCTGCAAGTTGGCTGGCAGCATCATGCATTTCGTTCTCTTGCGCACATCTTGCCCTCAGTACTCGTTGGTGACCCCGAAGACACAATGGAACACTCTCAAACACCCTCGATCAAGCATACTCGATGAGATATACCTCTGGCAGACTTCAAGTAAAAGATTGGGTTTCGCTCGACGAATCTCATTTCTCAATGGCCCACATGGCTAAAGTATGCAACGATTTGTTCATAGAGCATCAATTGCAATGATCGAGGGAATTTAATGGCAGAAAATTCTTTCTCGCAGATGGTTCTGGTCTGCTCCGGCGTCAAAAGCGGGTTGCTGCATTCGTACGCCTGGCTGTCTCAAGTGTGCAAGTAGCACGCCGCAGTGATAGGAGACCCAGCTGCTTCCTGCGCACCTCCAACAAGAAAAGTTTGCGTAGTGAACAAAGGGAGTCCCGGTCCGTGGATTGCTATCGTGTCGAGACGCTTCTAATTGAGTCTTGCAGATATCAGATATTGCCTTCACTCCTTCTGTTCAACACTTGACTTCTCAACACCATACCATCACCATGCCGGGGCCCATGGATACCCGATGTCGTACTCGAGCGGAAGGACGGAAATCGAGCACAAGGCGGCAACAGGATAGTCCCTCATTACCCGCAAACGTCAACGAGAGGGGAGCCAAGAACATGCGGATCCTCAGGCGTTGCAAGTGTACGGCTCTCGCCTTCTTCCGTCTCGAATCGCAAAAAACGACCACTGACGGGTGTATGCAGTAATCGTAATCATCGCTCTGATCGGAGTCTTCACTGTCCTTTCTTTCCGCGTGATTGTCTACATCGGGGAAACCAGCGTGACATGGGTCCGCAAGAGTAGAGCGATTGGCCAAAACCACGAAGCGTTTCTGGATGACAACGGCACGCTCACTACTAAGGTGGCACCCGCTGTGCCATACTTTCTGCCATGACGAGCTCGGTGAAGAGATGTGGAGGAGTCGAAGAGGATCCTAGAACGGCGAGGTGGAGAAGCTGGGAACCGTCTTTGGAGGAGTGTTCGGGCATGCGAACAGCGTTGAAGTTGAGCACGCTGAGGCAGGGCGCAGTTTGGGCACGGCGAGGGGGTGAGGTGGGAAGTTTCGGGCAAAAGACACGACGACAACAGACAGGACCTGAATCCACGGATTCTACAATACATACCCGGGAAGTGTTTGCTCCCTTTCCCTCCCTCTTGACCCATCAGCACCATTTCCCTCGCTCCTCACGCTGTTGTCTGGTATCCTGTACAGAGCTCCGCTACAAAACAATGTCGATAGGCCTTTGCATCGTCTTCGCTTCTCAATTGGCGACTGTTCTGCCATTGTGCCGCCACTCATGTAGTATCCCTCTTGCTTCTATGAATGAGAACGATGCCACTTTGCTGCTTATCGCTGACTGATGGACGATATCAAACACGGTTTGTTTGCCTCCGACGAAGTCGATGGTTCACCTAGTAGAATGTTACATCGACCATCATCGGGAGCCTTGATTGTTCACGACGGAACTCCACGGTTGCTCCGTCTAAGTAGTCTCACATAAAGTTGCTACTAGATTACCGCCGGTGTGATGTGCTTCATCCGACCTTACCTCAACTCATCTCAACCGCGCCACCAAACGGCCTCGACAGTCATTCTTGCTTGCTCTGTCAAGGACGACACCCGTTTCACGGTCCAACTGTTGCATGTGTGACCGCATTGAAAGCCGAGACTCCGGCTTTATTGACGCTGCAGTCTCCTTGATACCGCCTCATCATGAACAATTGGGTAATCAGTAGCCCCTCCGAGCCTCTTCCTAGCTGATCGGAAATCGTGCTGCGAGGTCTGAAGACCGTGGCGGGTTACAGGGCACTGGGAGTTTAACGTGCGGGCGTTTCATGTTGCAGCGTGTCCACGGAGATTGAGTCTTGAGTCGCTGTTCCTACGCTGACAACATTGTTGGTGTCGGCTGTAGAAATATGCAATGCTGCCGGCGCATTGGATTTGGTTCGTCGGATCGTGTCCTATATATCTATGTAGGCGGATTCACTTATTTCTAACATCACTTCCTTAACACCACCACTACTATTATCGCTAATTGCTTATATTATTACCTATATAGTAGCAGAGTTACTCTATCGGCAATATCGACAATTATATATAAGTGCGCGCGCTAATACGCTGTTTGCTTAGTTAGATAAGTATTATTTTCTTCGACTCTTAAACCTCTTATTAATACTACTACTATTTCTACTACTCTTCCGCGCGCGCTCGTAGCTCGCTCGCTATATAATATATACTACTCGTACCCTCGCGCGTACGTAAAAATAGCTAGTTTTATAGTACTTAATATAGAACTTAGTAAGGCTCGCGACCCCGACTACCTATAAGGGCTCTCTCTCTCTAGCGACTACGATAATAGCGACTCTAAGCTAGCGACCGACGATAGCGACTCCGAGCTAGTATCTATATCCCCTCTAGCTATTATTTATATATCTTAGCTACCTACCGACCTCCTCGCCTTTACTAAGTCTACTATAGCTACCTCTAAAGACTTCTAGTATATCCCCGACACTCTATAGAACAAGAGCCTTACTAAAGTATAGAGCGTAGACTATAATACGAAGAAGAGCGGACGTTAGATACTTAGGAGATATAATTATATACGTAGAGTTATAGAAACGGACAAACGTAATATAGCTCGTAAGGTACGTAGTAAGGCTCGTAGGCTAATATTAAAAAACAGGTATTCCGGCGGTTACTAAGTACGAGTAGTACTTATCTCGTAAGCTTAAGTATAAGACTTCTAAGACTATAGTTGCCTATGCTTACTACTATTATAAGGGTAAGCCTCTATGTTTTACTAAAGAGGCTATAAAGATTAAGGAGGAGCCGGTTAAAAAGAAGAGTATATTAAAGAAGACTATTAGTAGTATACGTACTAAGATAAATAAGGCGTAGGACAAGATTACTACGTTAGAGTTAGAGGTATTAGATTTAAAGCGTAAGATTAGTATTTTAAAGAGTATAAAAGGTTAGCTAAAGGAGGAGCTAATTAAGGAGATTATAGATAAGGTTAATAATGTGCGGAGTAAGTTAAAGGCTACTATTACTAAGATTAAGTAGTCGGTATTATAATATTAGTATACTATTAATAAGAAGTTTAGTAGACTAGGTATAATAGATTAATAGATAGATCGATTTAGCCTACGTACCCTATACGAGCGCTACGAGCCTACTCGTTAATACCTAAATAAATGCGTTTAATACTAAATATCCCCTTAAATCCCTCGTTCTTACGCTTACGAGCTAGCCGTTTTAGCCTACGAGCCTACTATATACCGTTTTTAAGGAAGAGAATTAAGATATTAAGATATTAAGATATTAAGATATTAAGCTATTAAGATATACGTTTATCGGTCCTTCTAGCTACGAGCTAGTCCTTATAGTCCGCGAGTACGTAACGAGTAAGTCGTCGGTAGCGTATATTTATTAGATTCGTATATATTAGTTCTTCTAGTTAGCCCTACCCTTCTTAGTAAGCTTAATATTCCTCTTACTCCGTCTAGTACTAATAGCTACCGGCTAGTCGACCTTCTTCTTCTTCTTCTTATTTATCTTCTACTACTAAATAACTAGCTAAATAATTAGCTCGGCTACCCTCTCTAGTATATCTAAACCCCCTTAACTAGTAGCGTTAGTAGTAGTACTAGGCTCCTTCGCCTTCGACTTTAGCTAAGGCATTAGTATTATTATTATTACTAACGAAGAGGGTATCGTTAAGGTAATTGTCGAAGATATAGTATTCTTCTTAGCTCGGTTCGTAGTAGCTTCCTTAGCCCTTACTATATCGCCTAAGCTATCCGTATTAGGGTCGAGTAGAATATAGTCTTTGTTAGGCTAGCTTACTAGCGATAATTAGAGGTCGCGGCTAGTAGGGCGTTTAGAGCTAGAGCGTTACTAAGGTAGAGGGCTAGAGTGCTATAGATCCTACGAGGAGCTAAGGGTAGTACGAGTAGAACGAGGACGGCTTACGAGCCCTATAGACTAGTCTACGAGCGTCTTACTATTACTACTAGACGGACCTACGTCTCCTCCTATAGCTATTATAAGGTAGTATACTTCCGGTACGAGCTAGCTTACGAGTAGGTAACTCTAGCCTATAAGGACTTTCTTACTATCGACGCTAGTATAGCTATTAGTCTATATAAACGGATAGTAAAT
>JYJE01000652.1:1637-23044 GCA_000983655.1 Zymoseptoria brevis
TATAGATAGCTACTACCGAGCTAGTATCCGTCTAAACGTTCGAGGCTTAATAGCTACTTACTACTCTTCCCTTAGCTATTAAACGACGTTATTATAGGTCTATTCGGAGACCCTAAGAAGGAGCTCGATCTCGGTTCGAAGGTAGTCGATATTAAGGGCGGCGCGTAGTATAGCGAGAAGGTATTAAGGGTATTAAAAAGAAGAACAAGAACGACGTTGCGAGCAAGAGAGGTAGACGTTGCGAGCGTTTAGCGCTTACTAAGCGCAATATCGATAAAACGAGGTTTTGAGAAAATGAGAATTGAGGTAGTAACCTAAACTGCTGTTTAGGCCGCGATCACACGGAGTACTTTGACTACTTTGATGCGACACAAGCCGAGCAGGCTCGCCACCTTATCTTAGCGAGGAAGCAAGACAAACGCCTGTGACCAATGTCCTCGCGACCTGTGAAGTTGTGGCTGGTTCCGACAAGCCCTAGACGCAGTTCATGCTCCGTCGCTGCAAAAGGCAAGAAAAAAATTCAGAATGAATGACGAGGGCGTGGTTCTCCACGAACTTCTTCCCTTTCATATCTCCAAAAATTCCGTATCCGTCGCCACAGCCGGACAAGTAGCCCTTGGAGTTCCAGTCCGATAATGAGTGTTATTTCAGCCAAGGTCAACAGATTCTTTCATTTGGGTGATCCTGTAGCGGTCAATATGCTTTGCGCAGGGTGGTTCTGATGCAAGGTCGAGATGATGGTGATGTGAAGACATGACTTCCTCCCAGGGGTTGGTTTGGTGCGAGGAGACGGACTGCAAAGGAGAAATTGGGGGGTTTGTTACCTCGTAATACGCTTTGTTGAAATGCGGGGCGCTGTCGTGCCTTTTCTTACATGTTCAATACGCATGTACAGAGTCTTCGAATGATCTCTCTCAAGTCGATCCTCTCTCCTGGCTTCATCTCCTCACCGTACCTCACGCTCCTCTGTCCCTCCTCCATCCCTTCACCCCACCCTCAACCTCACCTCTCCCCAATCCCCCTCTACCAACCCCTCACATCTCATCTTATTCCCATCTCATCAACCCCAACGTCGACAGAAGAAGATCCTCAATACTCCATCAACCGCAACCTCTTCCCCACCTCCCTCCTCTGCGCAACCCTCTCACTCGGTCTCTGCTCGTTATCCTCGTCTTTGGACTTGAGCGCTTTGGCGAGCACACCCGCGTCGAAGAATCCATCTGTTGAACAATCACATACAGTGTCAGCAAGCGATCCCACGAATCATGTAGATGAAGCATGACGCTCCGGACGAAGCAGGGAGCTCCAAACGAAGCAAAAGAAAGACGTAGGAAGGAGACTTACAACCACCAAGTCCATCATCATCACTCCCCGCCGCCTCATCCTCCTCATCTTGCCCAGTAACCTTTTTGCCAGGTTTAGCGTCCGTCGCGTTGGCTGCGACTACTCTTCCACGGGACTTGACGCGGGAAGCAGTAGGCCTCTTCTCCTCCACCTCCCTCGCCCGACTACTCCCCTTCTCCTGCCCAAACGTCCCCTTCCTCGCCGTCATCTTAAGTAACTTCCTCACCTCCAAAAAGTAACTCTCCAAAGCATCAATATACCTCTTCGTCTGTCTGTGCTTCGAACTCGCACAAATCGACACGGAACCGTCTTTGATGATGTACCCAATCCCGAATCCTTCGCCGGATGTCGGGCCGAAACCAAAGTGGCGGAGGGAAGGGTTGCCGCAGTTGGAAGTGCTGAGGATGGTGTTGTTGATTTTGTCCCAGCCGGGGTCGGCGAAGATGGGGGGAAGGGTCGGGTGCGTGCGATGAGGGGAAGCGGGGGAGGAGGAGCGGTTGGAGGGGTTGACGGAGTGTTGTTCTTCGTCCGAGGCGGGGGATGCGGTGCCGCTGGGGAGGGTGGAGGAACTGACTTCCAGGTCGCCGTCGATTTCGCGTTGCCAGAGGGACATTAAAGCGTACAGGTGGCGGTCGTGGCCTTGGGCTTTGGCGCACTCTTTCGTCAAAGCGGAATGTTTCTCGCAGGCTTTTTTGAGGGCGTCGATTTTTTTCGCCGGAGGGTTTTCCGCCCAAAAGGTGCGCATGAAGTCGACGGATTCCTGCGTCACGGGACGAATGGCTTCAGTGCGGCCGTGGAAGAAGGTTTTGGTCATGGCGGGTTCGTAGACGGATTCGATGCGGCCGTACATGCCGTAGTAAGCAGCTTGGAATGCCATTTGGACGAAGGCGTCGGGGGAAAATCCCATCGAGGTGATGAAATTTTTGCCGTAGTGTTCGAATTCGAGGGTGCGGAATTCGTTTTGTTGGATGAGGTCGGCGAGGCGGGTTTCGGCGAAGCGGACGGCAGTGGCGAGTTCGGGGACCATGTCCCATTCGAGTTTGTGGGGGGTGGTGGAGACGTCGCCGAAGGAGGCAGGATCGCGTTTGGAGGGGTCGGGAGAAGAGGAGGCCCAGAGGGAGGGGGCTTGGCCGTTGATGGTGCGGGCGAAGCGGAGAATCGTGTCGGTGTAAATGTCGGAGGCGAAGCGGAGGACGGTGTGACCGTCGACACCGGTGTGTTCGAAGTTGATTCCTGCACTGCCGTTTTTGCAGACGATGATCTGGAGTTTGTCGTACCAGCGGTTGGTGCAGGTGCCGACTTGCACGCCGCGTTCGATTTCGGACGTACCGCAGAGCATGTTCATGCAGAGATCGGAGCTGGCGGTGGGCTCGGTGTAGTCTAGACAGAGGATGAACAAGGCGGAGTCGACAATGTTGAGGCAGTCGCTGTTGTTGGAGCCCTCGTCCTTACTGATGAGCTCGCGCAAGCTGGACCAGGTTTTGCGATTTTCAGTGCTGAGGACTCCGACGGCTCCTTTGGCGGCTTCACCAATGGGAATCTGCTCGGCATCGTTGTTGATGACTTGCAAGTTCAGACTGAGATCCTTCTCAGTCATGATGAGGTCGTGGTTGTCGTCGAGTACATCGAACCAGTAGAATTGCCCGCGACAGAGGACTACGATATGCTTGGCTCCAGGGTCCTGTCCGATATGGCAGCCGCTTTCGGTGGGGATGCGAGCTGTACCGAAGATGCGGGAGTATTGGTACATGTCCATGGGCGTGCCTCGGATCATGTCTGGCGGGAGTTCTTCCTTGCGAACAGCGCGGACGAAAGATAAGGCGGATGTCGCCAGAGAGGCAGCTCGAGTGACTTGGTTGTTGCGAGCTGGGGTGGGATCATCTTCGAGCAAGAAGAAGGGGTTCAAGTTGAGGACGACTGGATTGTCGAAGTTGAGGTAAGAGTCGTACCCTGGCGATGCAGTCAGTAGGTGGTAGATGGATGGATCGAGGACAACTCACAAAACTGCTCAATGTAACTGGTCTTCCCCTCCGAATACGCCTTGAGCTTAGCCTGCAACTCAGGTCCCTCTCCCTCGAGGAACTCATTGATAGCCCTCTCACTGTCATGATGCTCACGCGCAGTCTGCAGCGGATCAAGAGAGGCTAGATACCTCTTGCAAGTCTGCTCCAGATCAGGGATTGGAAGCTTGGGCAGCTTGTCTTGTGCTGCAAACGTGATACCTGGCTTCGACTTGTCGTTTGTGTCAGTTCCCAGTGGGTTCTGTTCTTCCTTGGAGAAGCTTTGAGTCGCATCTTTGGCGTTCTCGCCCGATCGCTGCTCCGCCATAGTGGCTGAGTCGCGGCGAGTGGACTTGGAGCTCGAGATTTGCGCGTCGATGGACTTGAACGGGCGGACTGGTGACATGGTTAGAGGGTGTTGTGAGAGGATCGAGGAAAAAAGGTGAACTCGCTGTGGTGGGGAGAGGTCTCGCTCGGGTCTGAGGGAAATGGACGGGAGTATCACTGCCGAGGGTGCTGATGATCAAGTCCAGATCTGCAGTGGATACAATCGAGGATATATCTTAGCAGTGGATCTGCTGGCTGCTAGTATATGTTAGACTATGACAACAACAACAAGATTTCGACGTCATCTGCCCAGACCCGTAGTTGTAGATCTAGCCGAGTCTCTTTGTCTTCTTTGGGCAAGTCTCGTGACGGTTCTGGCTGGTGAGTAGTGAGGCTTACCTTCAGACTGCCTAGTGATCTGTACATACAGTCAATAGCCTGCAACAACAACAACATCTCCGGCATATAGCAAGAAAGATGCACTCGGTCCTCTTCGCATCTCGACAGCCGCAATTGAGCCGCCGCCGATCCGTTCATGCGCCGTGTGCTTCCTTCCAACCGAGAGGACCGGACTCCACTCCTTCCCGATGACTAAGCACGACGACATACGGGCACCTCACTTCAATGCACCCGCCAAGAACAATCACATGCACACTCCAGTCCAGACCACGTGCCGCATTGAACCATGTCGCCGCCATGTCCAACCTTCTGACCCTTCTCTCTTCCTCCTTCGACACGACTCCATACACGCACATCCTGCCCTCGTTGGAACGACACCTCATCTCCACGGCCGATCTACTGACGCTTGATCCCGTCGATGTTGCGAAGCGCGCCCAAGTCCCGCCGGGAGAGGTGAAGAAACTGGTGGATGCTGTCGTTGAGGCGTTGCATGGTGATGTTTCGGTGAAGGCGTCGGATTCGAACGTCACCGGATGGAATGGTCTTCAACACGCCGGTGACGTCGCAAAGCGATGGCAAACCATCTCCACTCTGGACGATGCGCTTGACGAGGCGCTGAATGGAGGCATCGCATGTGGTCATTTGACCGAGATCGTAGGCGAGAGGTAGGTCGACCTCATTTCGTCCGTTCTTCCTTCTCAATTTCCTGACCTCACTCCAGCGCAGCCGGCAAAACCCAACTCCTCCTAACCCTCCTCCTCTCCGCCCAACTCTCTCCCTCCCCATCTCCATCCACACCCTCACTCCCTCCCCCATCATCATCATCCCTCTACATCTCAACCGAAGCCCCCCTCCAAACCACCCGCCTCACCCAAATCCTCACCACCCACCCGCACCTCTCCTCCCTCCCCTCCTCCTCAAAACCCACCCTCTCCCACATCCACAGCACCCACATCCACGATCTCGAAGCCCAAGACCACATCCTACGCTACCAAGTCCCGGTCGCCATCCGGCAACACAACGTCCGCTTGCTCGTCATCGACTCCGTAGCGGCTAACTTCCGCGCGGAGTCGTTGACTGCCAATGATGGACAGCGGAAAGGCGGAGTGGGAAATCTGGCGAAACGGTCGGCGCAATTGGCGCAGATGGGTGCACTGTTGAGGGACTTGGCGAGGGAGACCGGGGTGGCGGTTGTGGTGGCGAATCAAGTCGCGGATCGGTTTTCTGCGGCGGATAATGGGAGGTTGAATTCTTCGCTTCGAGCGCCGACGCAGAGCTCCACGCAAGATAGCAGTCATCGTGCGAATTCACCTTCCGGACGGGCTCAACAGCAGCACCATCGACAACCCGACCCGAAGCCTCCACCGAAGCGTCAAGTCGGCCTCTTCTCCACCACCGACCCCCTCTCCCTCGACCACCAACAAAACTTCTTCACCGGCTGGGGCGACGAAGAGTCACAAACGAACTTGAAAACCCCAAGTCTAGGACTCACGTGGACGAATCAACTTTCCACTCGGATTGCGTGGATCAAAATTCCGATCTACGACTATCAGAACGGTAGAGGGGAGGAAGGCGACGGAAGGGAGGTGAATGTCAAGTGGGCGAGGAGGGTGAAAGTTGTATTTTCGGGTTGGGCTCCGGCGGCGGGAGAGAGTGGAGAGGGAGGAGGGAAGGGCGTGGAGGTGGAGATTTGGAAGGGTGGGGTTCGGAGTTTGAGGAGTAAACAACGCATGGCGAGGGATGCTGCGGTGGTCGAGGAATGAGGAAGGGAGGCTAGAGTGATGTGAAGGGAAGCATGCGAGTTACGAGTCAGATATGAGAAAAAGCGAACAATACCAAGAGCGCTGGTGCAATACTGCTGTATACCCACCCATATGCATGTAGACAGGTCAAGAGATGGGACGACCCAGACCAGAAGTGAAAGTCGATAATCGCATGGGCACGCAGTATGGAGCGGCATTCCATTCCACCTAGACTGCCCTCCGATGGGGAAGAGAGAAACACTCGTTCGAGCACACTGCCCAAAGAGGTCATAATGTATACTCCCAAACACCATCCCACATCTCGCCATTGCCCCCACAATCCATCGAAAGTTTCCCACACTCCCCACCAGGGTCCCCCGTCGTCGTCTCTCTCTCTCTCTCTCTCTCTCCTGCGTCATCTCCCACTAGCACCACCACTCCCCTCCCGCCTTCCAGACTGCCGACTCAACCTCCTCCGCCCATCACTACCCACACTCGTCCCCGCTCGCCCTCTCCCGAAAACTCCGTCGTGAGAAAACCTCCCCCTCCTACCTCGACCTCTGCGCTGGGACTCTAGTGTTTCGGAGTCACTCTCGCTTATACGTATTCCTGTTCGTGAGGATGAGGAGGGACCGGCGTCGGCTGATGCTCGTGGTGGAGCTGAGGTTGAGGCAGTGGTGCCGGACTGGACTTCTTTCGGCGGGCTCGCGATGCGCTCGAAAGATTTCCGCGCGAGGGGGCTGCGGCCTTGGTTTGCTGACTCGGAACGATGGCGGCGTTGGGGGTGGAGAAGAGGGAGGTATTGTGTCGTCGTGGTTGGAGAAGTGCGGCGTGTTGGGGAGCGGGAGACGGATGGCGAGGTGGTCTGTGGTCGTGAAGTTGCGCCTGGAAGGGAAGCGGCTCGTACCACGGGGGCTTGACCGTTCGGGTCTGAAGGGGTTGACTCGACGGCGGCGGCGGTGGGAGCAGGGTCAGTAGTGGATGAAGATATTCCAGGTGGTGGTGAGACGGCGGTTCTCCGACGACCACGTGGAACGGCGAAGTGTAATTCGACACTATCCTCCGACCGCATTGATCTTCTGTCGAAGGAGTCGACGGATATACTCCTCCTTCTCAAGCGCGGCTGACTGGGCTGGCTGGGAGCTCTCATCGTGGGCACGGAACGTCTCTTCCTCACCTCCCTCGCCTCCCTACGTTCCGACTCGAAGTACGCCCCTCCCGACGGCGCTTGATCCGCTTGTCGTGCGAAATACGCCAGTGCATCGTCGGGAGCGAAAATCGATTCCACTCTTCGAGGGGTATGGATGGAGTTCGTAGAGGAGAGAAAGGAGTCGGTGCTGCTTTCTCTCGTGCCGGATGGTCGGGCAGGTCCTGCAAGGCGAGATTCGACGTCCAAGGGATGGCGAGGCGTCATGTCTGAGTGCAAAGCGCCGGAGTCGTTGGTGTGGCGGTAGTAGCCTCCTGGTAGGTGTTCCGGCTTTGCGAAACGGCCTTCAAGGTGTGAGCTCGGCATGAGTGGCGCGGTGGTATGCGCAGTACGATGGGTGAACGTCTCCGGCACGACGTTGAGCTCATTACCTGTAGCTTCAGCATGCGCCACCACCTCCGCAGCCGTCATCTTCTCATCCACCACTCCCGCATCCGCCCTCGGTCCACCCCAAGTCCTCTGCCCGGCGGTGAAAATCCCATAGACCATGTATATCCAATTGAAGAAAGGGTTCACGACGAACATGAGCGGGTAGAGCATGATTTTATACCGCCCGAGTCGGTAGCCGAAGTAGAGCATGAGCACCCAATTGAGACCGAGGGAGACGGCGATGAAGCCAATGGGGAGGTTGGCGATTTTCTGGGAGGTGGAGAGGATGGAGATGACCATGATGAAGAAGAGCAAGCCGGTGGTACGGATTGTGTTTTGCCCGAGGCGGATGAGGAGGAGGAGAGGGTAGCGGGTCCAGAGGCGGGGGTCGGTTAGCATGCAGACTTCGTTTGTTATGAAGCCTAGAAACCAGCGGCGGCGTTGTTTCAGGAGGGATTTGAAGGATTGGACTGCTTCAGTCTTGCAGAATGCGCCGGTGTTCATCTGGATTTGGTAGCGCTCTTGGGCGCCGATCATGAATAAGTGCGTGAGCCATCGATCTTCTCCGAGATGGCATTTGCCGTAGTCGAAGAGGTCGTCGCATTGCTCGGCTTTGTCGGCAAAGTAGAATTTGGCCATTTTGCGGAACGCTGAGAAGCGGAGGATGGTCAGGGCGCCGGGAAGGCAAGTGACAGCACCGCAGCCGGATTCGACTGAGCGCTCGAAGAGTTGTCCGTGGATATATTCCATGTCCTAGCATTGTTAGAAGAGGCGGCTAGAAGCTTTGATGTAATCTTACCTGAAGTATCGTGATCAGAGTATTCTTCACCGAAGTGGAAGTAATCACACCAGTCATCGCCAGCATATTCTTCTTGCTTCCCGGCTTGAGCTCCATTTCATACACGAAATTCTGAATGCAGACCTTGTCCAGAATGCAATCCGAGTCGATGAAGAGCAAGAATAGATTGTCGTTCCGCCGAAGGTATTCCGCATACACTTTGTCAATGAGCTTGTACGTCCTCTTCTGACAGCTCCTCTTCCCTCCATGCGGAAAGCGGGACACTGTGACACGACAGCTGCGGTAAGTGACGTCGATACTCTTCGGGTAGGACTCCAATGTGAGCGGCACTCCCAGCTTATCGAGGGTGTTGAGGTATAGCTCGTTCTCCTTGTCGCCATCAAAGGAGAGGAAGATATGAAGGCATGATGGAGGATAGTCACAATCCACCATCGAGTCCACGGTCCGTAGAAGAATTTCCGGCTCCTCATTGTAGCAAGGCATGATGATAACCACTTTCGGCGCAGAGTTCTCATCCAGCACCGTCTTGATCTTGCGCTCCCTTCCCACATTGTGCGTGACAAGCTGGTATATGCAGAACAGCCAGGGTATCGTCAACAGTCCGGCGAACGACCAGAATGCAAACCATTGCAGCACACTGACCATTTCCTCAGGAAAGTACTGCACCACCTGCGAAGGTAGAGGCAAAGTGACCATCATGATCGGCAAGAAGATCAATCGCATGCCGACGAAGAAGACCATATTGATCACGCAGAGAATTCGGATCGTCCATTTGCTCTCGCCGTCGGCTTTTTGGAACACTTTCACTAGGCAGTAGATGAACGCCAGTAACCAGAGAATCCACTCGAGAAGCGCGGCCAGCATAACGCCCCCCACGATGGCGACGTAGAGAATGTCCCTGACCGGCCATGGGTCTGTGATGGGCGGCACGCCATTGCTGGCGTCTCGTGGTTTTAGCATTTCCGGAAGACCGAAGGAGTCGTCGGATAGTCCAATTCGAGTCGTAGATCAGTCCATCAGTCGCAACGCATCCAGATTCGGCCAGTCCACACCCTCGAGTCCAGCGCAATAGAATCACACTTCAGACCTCAGACCTCGAATCGAGCGAAAAGCGAAAGGAAAAGAAACACTCCACTTGGCCTCTTTCAATACTTATCCTCACAAAACCGCGCCTCGCCAGCGCACCACCTACGCGGCGCAGCGCGCAGAGCTTTCTCCTTCCCCGCCGCGACTCTCGATTAGGTAACGCAAGTTACACAACCTCCGCAGGTCGCCTCGAAGCGGCCAGCCGTCATGTACGACTTTTCGAAACGCGCCAATCGTGGAGGTGCCGAAGATTCCGAGGTGCTGTGAGAGACGGCACGATGCAGAATTGATGCGCGTGGTTGCAGGGTCTGCGGGTGTTGATGATGTCGAGTTCTGTATGCGTCTCGGGATGGATAGAGTGGGGAGAGGGGGAGCGAGGTGCAGGGAAGAAAGAAGTGGAGTTGGAAAAGTGAAGTAGACAATTCACGAGCGTGAGACCCTAACCCTAAGGCACGCATTCACTTCCACCTTTTCAGGCATCATGAAACTCACCGCACGTTGTCTGCATTTACCTCTTCAGGCCATTCCACTCCGCCTTGTCCGCCTTACTCGTCTGACACACAGGTGAGCATTCGAAACAGCCAAGATGCTCAACAGCCGCCGGTCTCACGGCCCGTATTCCCTCTGCAGGAACAAGCGCGGAATCCCTGTCCTTGACAAGGAACTGTTGGAACCGACGCAAACTGATGTCGCCCAGATTGACACATCGCCAGTGGAAGGAAGAGATTCAGTAGATGTTTGTTTCCATTTCGTCATACGCGCTGGTATCTCTCCAGCCTCACTTCGCTTCCTAGTCCACACGGATTACACGCTCTCAATCCAATGCGGTGCTCATCCTGTCTTCGGTTCCAATGCTTGCTGCCAACCAGCTTGCTACGCCTGCTGCGTCATGCTTCATCTGATTTCCAATCCACGTCTGTCTTCGGCCTTCCTCGACCACCAAAGCGCACTCATATGCGACGCCACGCTAAAAAGACCAGATTTTGAATGGAAGGAGGAAGCAAGCAAGACGGACCTCCCTCCGGCTCGGTTTCTTCCGTCCGTAAATTGCACCATACAGTCGCTCGCGCGACTCATCTCCAGCTTCCAAACTGGTTGGGAGAAGAAGCTGCCAGTAGTGACCCACGTATCCCGTCCAACGCCATCGCTGAATGTGTCTCCCAAAATTTGCTCGTCGCTCCAATAAACGGCAGTAATCCCAAAGTCGCAAGTGTTCAAAGAATCGAAACTAGTCGTAGCATGGCGTCTCCTCGTCGTTGGAAGGGACTCGCGGGTGGTGTGTATAGAGTGGTACGGGCGAAGAGGTAAGTCGTATGCTGTGCGGTGTGGAAGATGGAAGAATCGGAGTAGTCCTCTCATAAGATTCCGGAGTCCTTCAGGGCGTTTTGGAGGATCGTTTCTTTAACGGCGGCGAAGACGAGGCGGATGTTGGAAGTGTCGGTGGCTTGTGTTAGACTAGAGATGAGAGCATTAGCGAGAACATGAACGTAATCAGCACAGCATGTCCACTCACTGAGGGTATAAATTCAGATGTGCTCGGTTGACCTGATTGAATCTCCAAAGCAGGTACTTGGCGGCGCGATTGACATCATTCCCACCGGAGTAGTCGGGAAAGTAATTCCCCAGCGGTGATTTGGCGAGTTTCGCCCGGAACAGGTCGACTTTGTTGAGGAAGAGGATGATCGACGTTCGCATGAACCAGCGCGAGTTGACGACTGAGTCGAAGAGGACGAGCGATTCCATCATACGGTTCTGAGAGAAGTGGTGTTAGCACGAAGCTTCAGGCGGGATATTCCAATCAACGTACTTGGCTGCTCTCTTCTAGCAGTACTTGATCGTACTCGCTGAGTGCCACACAGAAGATGATCGATGTGACATTCTCAAAGCAATGTATCCACTTCTTGCGTTCGCTGCGTTGTCCGCCGACGTCAAACATGCTATGAATGAGGTTAGCAAAAATTGGTCTAGACCTGTGGATGATGTCACGCACTGAATGCTCAGCTGGCCCATCTGAAATCGTGTTTCGTATATACCAGTCGTCTTTGTTCTGGCGCGAAGGACGTCTGCTTCGGTGGGTATGAAATCTGGTCCTGTTATTCGTAGTGCCTCGTCGAAGAAGCTGTAGATGTTGTCAGCTGGGAGTGAGGATACAGCGACAGGGCTTCAACCTACTATGGTGCCGAGTCCATGAGGTAGAACTCATTCTGATGATCAAAGACCTTGGATATGCAAGGATCCTTCCAGACACTTGCCACGGCCTCGCCAATCTTCGGATCTAGTGATTGTTGCGGATCTGGGTCTACTGTGTACTCCATGATCGTATCGCAATGCGCGCGATTGGCCTCGTTCTCAATCTCGATCTCGAATTGTCGCATGGCACCCACCAGAGCTTTGGCGCAGTCTATCAGGTTCTTGTAGATCGTATGCCGGTATAACTGCAGTTCGTCGTGGCTGTATCCATTCTGGTGGATAATCTTCATCTGCTTCACGATTGTACTCTTCCCACTCTCGCCAGACCCTACGACCCGTCAGTACATGTGCCCCGTGCAGCATCACAGCGCAATGCATCGTATTGTCCATGTGTCCGTACCTAGCAGTAGAATCTTGCATTCTCGCCGTAGCTTTTTTGAGTCCTCCTCCAGCGATCGGTCGATCATCTGACTGCGCTTCTTCTGATCACCCTCCTCATTGTTTCCACTGCTCATGCATGCTCCCATCGTGACCTTTGGCGTTGCCCGACAGCTCCAGCGAGCTCAAGCCGCTGCTCCCAAGGAGCCAAATCGCCGGATTTGTTCAGTCCACCAGTATTGTGTAATCCGCAAAGGTGTTTGTGTGTCCACGACAATGTCGCTGCAGAGTGGTGCCGATTCAGTTTCGGTGACAGGGTCGGATCGAGTCGGGAAATGAGGTATGCGACAAGCTGGTGGGTGAGGATGCGGCACGCTGCAGGCCGGGCGCGGCTTGAGGTCTTTGTTCTGCGAGGTTGTAGGGCACGACGAGTGTACGCGAGGAGAGAGTCGCAATGAATTCGAGGATGTCGTGGTGCTAGTCGTGCAATGGCAAATGTCGAGGGTAGTGCGCTGCGGAGAGCGTGGAGGGCCAGATGCAATGATGGTGGCACGGACGACGAAGCGAATAATAAGGTTCCAAACTCCCAATAAGATGGCGCCAGGGCAGGCGAGCAGACCAAACCAGGTCAGCGGTCGTCCGACGAGAGGTCACGCCTTGCGTATTGTTTGATCAGACTGCGAGTTCGCATAAAAACTCGTGGGTTCGCTGTTGTGCAAGATCGACCGGTGATATCCGGGAGCGAACAGAGGAGGTCGGACGGAAGCAAGGTGAGGAGATATGTGAAAGCGTCAACGTCAACTTCTGGCGCGAGCGAGCACAACGGAACGTGGAGGAGAGACCTGAACGGTTCCGAGACTTGGCTAATAATAAGAAGAGGCTCTGGAAGGAATCTTCGCTGTCATGTTCATCATCTTCCATCGTTCACCACAAGACACAATGTGGTGTGCGGGGATGTTCCCATCATCGCCCGTGCCACTCGCACTGGTTGAAACAATCACCTCGAGCTTCCACGCGATGGCATCAGTATCTTAATCTTCCTTGATTGCTCCGCAACATCATCAGCTCTCAAGAGTTGCAGAAGCTTCGTGTTCAACTTCATCACAGTTCAAAACCCTTCACCCGCTTCGTCCGCCCTATCCCGAGACGCAAGTCATTCCCCTTGCTGCTGCTTCTGCTTCGGGCATGCCGCGTCCTGCACGATACCAGCATCCATTGTCATGCGCTATTTGGCGGTACAGCAGCTCTGTCTCATCACACCGGTAAATGCAGGTGAGGCAGGCTCCCCAAGCAACCTGCATACTACTCTCGATGCATGCGACTTCGAGAAGCGACAGTGCATTTTGGTGTGGAGCATGTCAGGCCTTCACAGTCTCATCATGACATCGTCGTCATTTGCAATCAGTATAGCGGACTCACTACAAAGTCCTTCCCAAGCCGGATCTCACCCGTAGACGACTTGACAGAGATACTGCTGAGCTGGAATGTGACTCCACCGCTGTCCATCGTCATGCTGTTCGGATATCATCAATTCGAGACATCCTTTGGTTATCTTGCAGCTCCGATCAATGGCGTGTGGGTACTCCACCTTCAATATCTCCGGAGTGGGGTCCGCAACACGTGCGCTGTTGCAGATCGTGCCGTACGCCATCAACCCTTTTCAGCCTGTAGCAATCAAGCTCGCATGTGGAATCTTGTACTGCTCTTACCGATTGGGCGAAACCAGATTGCTCAAGTCGATTCTACCAGTTGGCAAGACAGTCTGAGACTGCGCCAATAGTTGTAGTGAGACGACTTGCCGTTGCGTGAGGCTTGAAGCTGGGGTGGCTGGTGGTGGTGTTGTCAACGCGAAGTCGACGTGAAAAACAGACATCTTCTTCAAGGACCTCAGTCCGCTGCCACGTTGAGAAAACAGTGTGCGGGGCCGAGTGGCACGTACAATAGAAGCCGTAGAAGTCGGTGTGGAGAGTGTGTATAGTGGTTGGTGGCTTGATCTGAAGAACGGGAGTTGATCAGAGAAATGGCAATTCTGCGGCATCGCCGGATGGCCTGTCGAGATCGACGCTCGCCCAGGATCTTATTAGAAGGTGTTCCTGCCTGCCAACCACTCGTCATTTTCTCCAACTGCTTGCGTGATTCGCGTAGTCTTGTACTTGATCCTGCAAAATACACACGTCCTACTGTCACCACTCCCTCCATTGTACCTGTTTTGGCGATCCGCGACGGGAAAGATTTCGAATCCGCAGACCAGGCCAGGAACCAATCCCCCCGGCTCGTCAGTGATCTCATCCCGCGACCCGCGACAACGCACTCGTCGAGATCACTGTGTGTCGCAACGACCGTTAAGCATCCGAAAGATCTTGCGTGTGGGAGGAAACAGAATCTTTTACGACCGGGAAACGAAGTCGAAGCTGCGCGCCTGCTGTTGCATAAACCTTTCGGTATCCCATTCGCCGCTTTGCCCCACGTACTACACTACTACCGATTCAAACCTCTGTGCTTGCCGTCCTCCGACCACCCAACCACGACTTCAACCCGAACACACCTCAACCCCACGCATAACTACCTCTCCGGTCTTCACGCATATACACCGCCACCATGGCCGAATTCGTGCGTGCGCAGATCTTCGGCACGACCTTTGAGATCACGAGCCGGTTAGTGGCAAGAGAATGCGGACACAATGAGGCGATGGAGCGCGCGGATATCACCGAAGTCGAGGTGCTGACAACAGTGCAGATACACCGATCTTCAACCCGTCGGCATGGGCGCCTTCGGGCTGGTATGGTACGTACAGAACATGCTGGGAGAAAGACAGGGGACACACAGACTAATGGCGACACCACAACAGCTCGGCGAAAGATCAGCTCACCGGCCAGGCCGTTGCCGTGAAGAAGATCATGAAGCCCTTCAGCACACCGGTTCTCTCCAAACGTACCTACCGTGAGCTGAAGCTTCTCAAGCATCTCAAGCACGAGAACGTAAGATGTGCCTTGCACTGTCGCGGCAATTCATCGTGCTAACACCCAAACCAGGTGATCAGCCTCAGCGACATCTTCATTTCGCCTCTGGAAGACATGTACGTCGGTGAGTAAACCCTGACCGCAAACTTGGCTTACTTTCTGTCTCATAGCTATTTTGTGACCGAATTGCTCGGCACTGATCTCCATCGCCTCCTCACGTCGAGACCGCTCGAGAAGCAGTTTATCCAGTACTTCCTCTATCAAATCCTCGTAAGCCGGCCATCAGTGATGGATTGATATGCAGAGACTGACTCACGTCAAAGCGCGGCCTCAAATACGTCCACTCCGCCGGTGTCGTTCACCGTGACCTCAAGCCCTCCAACATCCTGGTGAACGAGAACTGCGATTTGAAGATCTGTGACTTTGGTCTTGCCCGCATTCAGGATCCACAAATGACGGGCTATGTCTCGACGAGATACTACCGAGCTCCTGAGATCATGCTCACGTGGCAAAAGTACGATGTGGAAGTGGATATCTGGAGTGCGGGATGCATCTTTGCGGAAATGCTCGAGGGCAAGCCCTTGTTTCCAGGAAAGGATCACGTCAACCAGTTCTCGATCATCACGGATTTGTTGGGGACACCACCAGATGATGTTATCAGCACCATCTGCAGCGAGAATGTGAGATTTAAGAGAGGCATCTGGTATACGGCAGTGACTGACATGTACGACGCAGACCCTCAGATTCGTACAGTCGCTTCCCAAGCGTGAACGCCAACCGCTCAAGAACAAGTTCAAGAACGCCGACCCACAAGGTGAGCATGCAATGCAAGCGGCCACATCGAGGACACAAACTGACAACATCAAAGCGATCGAACTCCTCGAGCGAATGCTTGTCTTCGACCCACGGAAACGTGTCAAGGCTGGCGAGGCTCTGGCCGACCCATACCTCTCACCATACCACGATCCTACCGATGAGCCAGAGGCGGAAGAGAAGTTCGATTGGTCGTTCAACGACGCAGACCTTCCCGTGGACACCTGGAAGATCATGATGTATGTTGATTTCGCAGACCGCGCGTAGCTTCAACACTAACATCCTTCCCAGGTACTCCGAAATCCTCGACTACCATAACGTGGACTCTGCGAACAACGGAGAGGGCCAGGAGAACGGCGGCGCATAGAAAACGGAACGATACGAAAGGGCAGCGAGGTTTCGACGGAGAACAGGCGTCAATGGATATATCATCATCCGTCACGATACCCTCAACTTGGATGGCAAGGAATCGGCTGCATTTCTACAGTGTCGGCATGCAGCAGGCGAGTAGTATGAAGGAAAGTTTTCAATTTTGGGATGCCGGGAGCATCGCTCAGAGATAAGCAATGAAAGCAAGCAAGCAAGCGGTGGGACAACGGACCTTGTTCGCACGCAGCTAGACGCTGCGGTCATCCTTTTCTGGATTGGCAGTGGTGGTACTTTGCATAGTAGCTAGAGTCAAGTCGATTGCAATGCGAGAACATACAAGACATCTCGCTTGTATAGAACGTCGTTGTACTTCACCGATTCTTGTCACCTCATGACATGCCTTAGGCCACACAAGCTAAGTCGGCGTTTCGGCTATTTCACTCCGACCCACTGTCACATGTCTCGGCTCGAATGACATCCTCTATTGACGATTGAAGTGTTATCTTTTCCCCTCCACCACCGCGACAACGCCCACCACAAATCACACCATGGTGGCTCCTCTCTGTACAAGTCTGCTTCGCCAGGCCGGAGCAACCTGTCTCCGCCAACAACGCACGACCCTCCGCCCTCTGTCCCGCTCCACCCTTCAACGCCTCGCCTCTACCCTCACCGTCCTCGAACAACGCGATGGCAAACTCAACATGTCCTCCCTCGCCTCCATCTCCGCTGCCCAAAAGGTCGGAGGATCCGTGCATGGCATCGTCGCAGGCTCAAACATCAAGACTGTCGCTGAGCAAGCCTCTCAAGTCGAAGGCCTCGAAAAAGTCATCTTCATTGAAAACGGCGACTACGACCGTGGCCTGGCGGAGAACTGGGCGCCTATGCTCATAGAGAACATCAAAAAGGGAGGATATACACATGTTATTGCCGGCCACTCTGCGTTTGGAAAGAACTTGATGCCCAGAGTTGCGGCTCTTATGGATGTGCAGCAGATCTCTGATATTACAGAGGTGCAGAGTGAAGATACTTTTGTGCGACCAATCTATGCTGGTAATGCGATTCTCACGGTCCAGTCCAACGATAACCCGAAGATTGTCACAGTTCGAGGAACGGCGTTCCCCTCCGGCGCAGCGGAAGGCGGCAGTGCGAGCGTGGAGGAGGGAACAGATCCCAAAGCTGCTTGTCCCACCGAATGGATCAGCGAGGACCTCGCAAAGTCTGATCGTCCTGAACTCGCGTCCGCTGAGAAAGTCGTTTCAGGCGGTCGAGGGCTGAAGTCAAAGGAGGAATTCGACCGCATTATGCCTCCTCTCGCGGATGCGCTGGGAGCTGCGATCGGAGCGTCTCGTGCAGCGGTGGACTCTGGCTTTGCGGACAATTCATTGCAAGTGGGCCAGACAGGAAAGAACGTCGCGCCGCAGCTGTACCTATGCGCCGGAATCTCTGGTGCGATTCAGCATCTTGCGGGTATGAAGGATAGCAAAGTGATTGCGGCGATCAACAAAGATGCGGATGCGCCGATTTTCCAAGTGGCGGATGTCGGGCTTGTCGGAGATCTGTTTGAAAAGGTGCCGGAGTTGACGGAGAAGTTGGGCAAGGCGTAAGCGAATGGAATGATCGTGTCGAGGGAACGTGCTGGATGGACGGATGGGTGGCGATGGATACATTGTGAGTTTTGTACAGAGCAGATGGCGTTGGAATGCAAAGCAAACGGGCTGCTGACCCACAGGATGGACGAGGACGGTCAATCAATTTACGTACGAAGCAACTGAACAACATTTTCCGACATTCAGTTGACGCTGCCGACTCTATCAGGTGTTAATTGATGATACTTCGAAATGCTCGAGCTTCGCGATCTGCAAACTTTGGACCAAAGGCGGTCTTCACATCAATTCGTGCGCCTTCGGTCTCTTCTCATGCCCGAGGAAGCCTAGCCAGACATCTTCGAGCAGTGCTTGATTGCAGTCGACTCTAGCCTCCTCTCCGTCTCCCTGGCCTTCTCACGAGGCATGGAGGTTCAACGCGGACTTTGTGTCAATTTCAACATGATTGTGACCACGAATCGAGCATCGTCAAAGTCGGGGATCAACGCTCCTCTTAAGAAGCGGTACACCTTTCGGACTCGTCCAATGCCTGTGGGGCCATACTCCAGTGTCCCCTCAACTCCTCCTCGTGCCTTTCCGGCGGGGAGTCGGACACGTAAAAGTCCAGTCGGTGGTCGACTTGCACAGGTGTCCGGCGTACAAGGAACTAAAGTTGTCGTAAGTACAAGAGTCTAAAGTCCTTCAGCTAGGCCGTCCCCGGTTCAAGTCGGTTCCACCGATTGTCGTCGTTCATACTCGTTGAGTGATCAACTTCCAGTGCATATCCCACGTCTACGCAAATCAGCGCATCCTCCAATCCGTTCCAGAGGCGCCGGCGATATACCGATATTCGAGAGCAGTACTCATCGAAGTCGATTCGCTGACCAGTCCCCGCGGCAAGGAACCGCAATCCGACTTTAACGTCACTCTCACGACCTCCCAATGACCACGCTCAGGATGATCCAAATTAAATGCCGCCGCACTGGATACCTTTTCGATTCCTCGCCCCTGCGACCATGACTCTCGGTTCGCGAAGGCGGGGGCATGGAGCGTTCCCTCTGGCGCATGCGGAGCTGTGTCCAGGCCACAGCTGTGCACCGTTTGGAGAGCTTCCGCAAGATCAGGAAGAACCCGACTCGCATCTATCGAATCCTCAAAGAGCAGCAACTGCGCGTCTCTGCAGTTCCTATGGCTCATCCTTGACCGCTTCCTCCGCCAGTGGCGTCGTCTTCGGCGGCTCGATAATCTTCTCCGCGGGCGCCACAGCAGGCGTAGCTTTCTCCAACACACTCCCAGCCCTTGCCCTCCCTTTCTCCGCCACCGCATCACCTCCATTCGTCTTCCCATCGGCTGGCGACTTGTCCAAAACACTCCCTTGCCCAATCCTCGGCTTCCAATTCTCATGCGCAATAGCATTCGCTGACTTCGCTCCTCCCTCCGGCGTGCCCTTCGCCGTACCCCATCCCTTCTTCTTCTCCGCTGCCCAACTCCCCCAACTACTCAGATACGCACCCGCTCTCTGCCCCGCAGCAGCCACATTTTCCCTCGCCGTCGCTGTCCCGTCCTTCTTCTCCCCCGTCGTCGTTGGCGGCGCATTCGCCCTCGCCTCCTCCGCTCTTACCCGCTGGGCTTCCCGCATCACCTCGATATCCGCCCACACTTTGTTAAATGCCGACGTCACCTGTTCCCTGCCGTCCGCGAGCCGTTTCCCCACCACATCTCGCGTCTGGTTGAAGCGTTCGTCGAGGTGCAGTTCGGAGACTTGAGCCGCGAGGCGACGCTGCACGTCTTCGATCGTCAGGCCTCCGGCGCAAGGATGTCTGGGTTCAACGATGTCGAAGAGGTGGGAGTCTGTCGTGCGGTTCCAGAGGGTGTAGTTTTCGCTCTGCTGCCATTTCTCAAGGAAGGTGATGGAGAAGTCGGATGCGGGATCGCCGTCGATGTCCGCGAGGAGGGCTTTCGGGCCCGGGTGGGTTTTGGAGAGGTGTTGGTGGTACTTCGTCGAGGAAAGGAGGGCGATGAGGTATTCTTCGAATTGGAGACGGATGAACTCTTCGCTGCCGGCGTAGCCGTGGGTGTTGGGGCGGGAAGGGTCGGATGGATCCCAGGTTGAGACTACCGCTTGGGTGAGAAAGTCGACCCAGCGGCGATCGGCGACGGAGAGGGAGAGGGCGGACTTGAGGGTTGGGTTGAGGATTGTGACGGAGTCTTCGTCGAGGTCGATGAGGAGGTCGCAGTAACGGTCTTTTTGTTGGAGGAGGAGGCTGTTGGTGCTGCCGACTACGTAGGATTTGGTTTCGGCGTCGGTGATCATGTCGAGTTGTTGGAGGGGAGTGTAGGGGCCGAAGATGCTGCCTTTGCCGAAGAGTTGGAGAGGGAGGCCGACGTAGGCGAGGAGGGATTGTCGGTCGCTGGTCCGGACGGAGTCGGGTTTTGTGAGAGTTTGTGCGTATCTGTCCATTTGAGGATCGGCACAGTCGTCGAGGTTTCGAACGAGGCCGGGAATGAGCGATATTAGGGAGAATTGGAGTTGGCATAACCGCTCGCAGTTTGAGCCGAAGAAGAGGATCTGCTATTGTCAGCCCGTTATCGTTCACAGATTCAGCACATCCTCCTCACCTTCTGCTGCAATAGCAAGCACTTCAACAACACCAAAGTCTGCCACTTGAACGTATGCAACAACTCCCTCAAACTGAGCCCAAAGAATTGATCCCGCTCATCCTCATGGCTCTTCCCATCCAGTACGAGACTCTCCTGAAATCGCTGTTCCCCCAGCATATCAGCAAATTGTCCAAACTCATCAAGCCATCCTCGTCTCACCGACATGCACCCACCTGCAAAATCTCCACGCTTCGAAAATCCTTCTGCGCAAACCACGCTCTCGTAACCACACTCAACCTCTCCCGCAACGCACTAAACCCCTGCGGCTTATCCGTAATCGCCACCACCGCCTTCTGCACCGCACTTCTCGTGACATCCTCCGGTCTGAACAGCAATTCCGCCGAGTCAATCTGGTGCATACAGCTTATCCCAAACACGCTTGTTGGTACCACGTCTTCACCACCTGGATTTCCCTTGTGCACGAGACTGAAGTAGCTGAATTCTTCTTCGGATTGGTGCGCGCCGTCCGGGAGGGCCATGTAGGGGAGGAGATGCCAGTCGTTCTCGGCGGTGGGGTCGGAGTCGGGGGATGCGCCGATCCAGTGCTCGATTTCGGGGCCGCGTTGGTGGTGAAAGTCGATTACGCAGACGAGAGGGGTGAAGGGGCTTGTCGCCATGCTGGGCGGTGTCGCGGGGAGGAGAGGGGAGGGGAGGACGGAAGACGGAGGAGGAGCTCAAAGGGACAGGTCAGCGGGTTTTATTAGCTGTTCTTCGTGAGGAGGTTCATGCATTCTCGAGGCCGGCTCGTAGAATATCGTGATAGTAAAAGGTTAGCTGAACGAGGAGGGAATTGAGGAGTAGGAAGGGCATATTAAAAGAAGCAGTCCGGGTTGTGTCGATATGGGAGAAGAAGAGAGAGAAGTTCATGCACGTACAACGCATGCATATCGAGGGACGGGCGTTCTTTGGCGTGGTACGCTAAGATGGGGAAGCTCTATATAATACGGAGGTGCGTATCAGAAGTCTTTGCCGGATGAGGTGAGAGCTGGTCCGTGTGTCGGATATCTCCGTAGCCAATTTGATCCTCGTGTGCACGTTCACAATAGTGTTATGTTCATGGTGTTGTTGTAATTATAGTGTTGTCAAAGAGCGGTAAAGAGCTAGTATCGTGTAAACAAATAGAGCTCCTACTTAGTAAGTTAGTGCACTACTTAATGTTAAATGCTACAGCTTACTATCG
>JYJE01000657.1:0-30838 GCA_000983655.1 Zymoseptoria brevis
CGGATTGCGACCGTGCACGTGATGCACCGTGCACGCCCTGCAAGCCTCTTCTACAACGACCTCGCATCGCGGTGCAGCTTGACATGGCTGACGGCATGCTTTCCGGACTGCTCGAGTATGCCGAAGGAGGCCCTGGCGAGCAGATCACTGCACTCAATCCGCCACCACCCGTCGATCCCTCGCGTACTGGCCACCCCGAAACACGAGAAAAGAATGCCGTCTACTGCGGATTTTGTACGCGCGGACAGTACTACTTACACCAAAGCTCCCTGGACCGGCACATGCGAGACTGCGCCATGGAAAATGGCTACATAGCGCGATACTGGCGAGCCGCCGGATGGAAATGGGAGCAACTGGAGCACGGCTACACCTGGGAGGGAGATCTTCCTCGAGTGAAGCCAGGGCGGATTTGTCTGCACTGCCATAAAGTATTTCGCAACACCCTCGAGATCTCGAAACATCTCAATAAGCTGAACGATGGTGGCAAAGCGCGGGCTCTGTTCAATCGCACTTTCCAGTTACCGGGGAACAGCGTCCCACCGGCGGTGGAGAAAGTGCTCCCTTCAGCCCAAGGAAACATGGGTGACGGCCATTCAGCCGGAGATGAAGATCTAACGGCACTTTGTGGATTCTGCAATCGCCGAATCGTCGCGCGGACTGAGAATCGCATGGACCAGCATATACAGAAATGTGCGGTCAAGCACAAGTACGTCGCACGACATTGGGAGCGAGCAGGCTGGCTTCCTGGCACGGCCCATGGAAAGGGGATGATATTCGAGGACGATGTGGCCAGAGTTTGTCCCGATCGGATCTGTAGTGGCTGCAAACTGGTTTTCAAGAATGCGGCTGGGATGGAAAGGCATCAGAAGTACACGTGCACAGATGTGCCCGAGAAGGCTGAGAAGCCCCGACCCCAGCAGTCTGAGCAGGAGACAGCAGTGAAGCAAGAACGGCGAGAGTCGCCTCCTCTGGCACATCCGTCGCGAACACAGCAGCCTGCGCAGGCGACAGCATCGAGCAAGCGATCACGGGAGTCGCCTCCTCCGGCGCCTCCGGCGCAACCTGCTCCAGCTGTGATTGACAATTCAGCCCTGACCCAAGAACGTTTCATTGAGCGACTTGAGTACAGGATCAATCAAGTCCCTTCGCCGGAGGTGACGGAACTATTGATCAGGCTCGCCAGGACCAACAAAGACGCAAGAGCAATCCCCAACGCACCACTACTTCCCAGACGAGGGCAATTTCCTCAATCTGCTGCCGAGCGACCAAACAAACTCCTCAAAACCGAGCCAATGCGACTACCACCACCACAAGCACAAGTCCAGGTAGGCGCCTCTAGACCGCCAGCACATCCATCTAACGGAGCCGAAGGCTCCGCCGTGTCAAGACCACCTCCGTCCCAACCCGCCGCACCACCCACCTCCACCCAAGCTACCTCTCAACAGAAACCCTCAGAAGACTGGAAAGAATTTGTCCCCTACCAAATCTGTGAGCGCTGCAACCTAAAGTTCGACCCCCAGACCAACAACCCTTCACGATGTGCTCGCCATACGGGTGTCAAGCGAGTCCGAGCGCAAGGAGATCCTGTCTCGTGGGCTGAGTATAATGATCCGCAATTGCAGGCGAGGTTTTATTGGGCGTGTTGTGGGAGGAGCGGGGACTCAGTAGGGTGCGTGAGGTGCGCGCATGAGCCGAGAGGATGGAAGAAGAGGAAAGTGCCCAGTTGAGGAGAAATACAGAATAGGATGTTGTCCTGACGCCGTTGATGAGGCCAAAGTGCGGAACTGGATCTCGCAGGCCGTTGAACATGCTCATTGGCTCCGACACTCGAACTCATGGATGATTCTGATATTCAAGCGCAAGAATCGTACATTTGACCCCATTGCTGGACAACGATGCCGAAGCCCAGACTGCCAGCCCGGCTCGACATGCGCGCCGCCTCTAGGGCTGTTCGAGCCGGCAGCTTCTCGCATGTTCGCCATCATGCAGCAACCAGGGTGGAGGCCCCCGCGGCAAAGAATTCGAGGAAAACCCCGGGGAGGAACGACTCGGCGCAATGTATCGAAAACTTACCTACGCGGCGAATCACTTCGATCCAATATCTTTCGTGAAAACTTTGATCAGTAGAATACTCTCGTGTATTACTCACCTATAGAACGCACCGGCCAGCGGGTCTTCCACACCCATCATAGCCGACCTACCAGCCGCCAAAAGCGTCAAATAGACCGTCTCCCTCTCGATCTGGTATCCCGTCTTCGCCCAGCGAGCGTTCAACCAGTCGGCCAGAGCGTCGCTCGAGCCATACCACTTCCGCGAGTCCCAGCTCTCGAGCACCACGGCGGTCATGGACCTGCACAGTGGGCTTTCGGAGATGGAGGTCTCCGACGCACATCGCCCATGTCTACCACGGATGAGGAGAGAGTTGATGGCCGGCATCGTTTATCTTCTGCTTCTGTTGCGGACTGGTGCTGCTCGGCCGGCGATGAGGACTAGGAGATGTGAGGTGGGCCGGGAGTGGGAAGTAAGATCTAGGTTTGGAACCTGGATCGAGACTTGGAGGATTGGAAGGAGTGTGCTGGGATGCTGGGTTCATATATGTCTAATGAAAGGCATTGTAGTGTTGGCATGACAAAGCGATCAAGGGCTGCTTTTGTCCGACACAAAGGGTGAGAGTGGACGTTGTGATCTCCATTGTCCCATTGTGAAGGCTTATCCATTGTAGGATTCGTCGCTCGATCGTTGGTGGACCGTTGCATCAACGTCCAAGGGCGGTGTAGTCCCAGATCAGTAACGAATGTGCCTTGAGGCAGACATTATGATGAATGAGTGCAGAGTTCAAGTCCAAGCGAGCTCGACCTTCCCACCCACAATCCTGGCGTTGAACCATTCCATGATCTCAATATTTTCCACGACCGGCTTCGCATTATTCAGCACACCCGAGCGAACAATGGCCTTCACAGCCAATTCCAGCTCGATCACGGCCAGATTCCGTGCGATGCACTGTCGCGGACCGATACCGAACGGAATCCAGTCTCTCAACATCTCAGATGAAGGATTGAGCCAGCGTTGCGGCTGGAAAGACTGTGGGTCTGGAAACACCGCTGGGTTGAAATGTAATGTGGATGGAGACAGGCCGACGATCGTGCCACTTGGAAGGTGGTACGTCCTGCCACATGGCGAGATATATGTGTACCCGCCAGGCGGTACTTGACGTGGGAATCGAGTAGGGTTGGCACGCAGTGTTCGCAGTCCCTCGCGAATGATGCCATCGAGATACGAGTATCGTTGAGCGTCGTATGACAGATCGTCGTCCGCACATTGAGCCAGCTCAGCCTGCAGCTTTGCGTAGACGTCCGGATGCTTTGCGAGATTCCAGATGATGTTGCTTAGATTCAAAGCCGTCGTGTCTGTGCCTGCGAAGACCACATCTTTCATTTGGACGTTTGTTTCGGCGACGCTGATGCCAGCTTTGAGAAGTCGACTCTGGTAGGTGTGGTCGTTCTCATCGATGGCTTTCTCAGCTAGACGGCGTGTGAAGCTGTCGACCTTGGCCATGCCCTTCTCTGTTTCCGGAGCCATTGGTCGGAAGTAGCGCAAGAAGGCAAGTAGTCGTTGGAATAACCAAGGCGGCAGGAAGAACAATCGACCAACATGAACGATGAAGTCAACATAAGCGCCTGCGCTTTGCATTGTCGTACCACCGCTCAAGTCGCCATACTCCTCGCCAAACAAATACGCACCAACAACATTGATCGCAAGCCCCCTCGCAAGACTCAGCACATCAACCCTTGCAGGCTTCTTCGCCGCCTTCTCCTTCAACCTCCACACAAAAGCATCAACACATCCCTGAATCCTCGCCCTCTCACCCTTCACCGCCCCAACACCAAACATCTGCCCAACAGCCCGACTCCTCACGCCGCGATACGCCGGATCCCGCGCGCTGAAAATCGCCTGATGCTCTTCCGCATCGAAATTCTCGTAGAACGGAGCTTTGAGGAATCCGCCCTTTTCCGAGTAGATTTGTGCCATTGCCCGACCGTCGGCGATGACGACTTGGTCGGGCGATATGCGCACAATGGGTCCGTAACGTTCGTGGAGGATGTCGATTTGGTGGCTTTCGTCGCCGAGGATGGAGTGGTACCAGGACCAGAGGGGTGTTAGACGGCATATTAGAGGTCCGGGGATGGACTGTAGTGGGTCGAGGTAGATGTGGAGGCTGAGGTAGCCTATTGTCCAGATGATGAGGACTGAGAAGGCCACGTGGGCGATCAACATCTCGTGGATCCACTCGACAACCGCCGAAGCAGCCATTCTAGGCCGGTATGTGGATGGTGAGGTGTGTCTGGAGGAATCAGCAGTGCAAAGTATGCGTTCATGAGTTGGGAAGAAGCTGCCCCACTTTCTCCAGGGCCCTCGATCGATACCGCACATAGTCTCCTGCTGAACACGGAACGAATGTCATGGCGGCCATAGTAATAGTGCTGATTACTTGATGTATATACACTACCAAACGCACGCTATGCCAACACCGCTCATGCAAAGGTCAACTGCAAAGGTCAAACTAGGGTATCATGGATCGTTGCTCAAACATTACTCTCTTCATTCTCGGTCTCAGCAGGGTTCACCAACGCGGCACCCTCTCTGTCATTTCCATCTGCAATCCAGATCTTGCCAAGCGGCGCCACGAGGCTCGGGTTGATGAATGGCAGGTTCCGCTCTCTGATGTCGCCATTCTCTCGCCAGTTCTGTCGCCGAGGTCGCCGGCTGGCTTCAGACTGCTGGGATGTCTCATTGTTGTCCGCCCACACATTACGTTCCAAAGTTGCGGTACTGCTAGTGACGCTCGCAGACTCTGGAGAACTCGCTGGGTCGGGTTCGTTGTCCATGTACTCGGCGTAGTGCTCTCCTCTCTTGACTGCGGACAGAGCGATGAACTTCATGAGCGGCTTGTAGGTCCTACCATACCAGATTTGTATCCAGATCGTGGCAATGATGAGAGGAATCATCATTGCGCCTCGATACACGGCCTGTTTCAGGAGAAGCTGTCCGGCAGTCGTGACCTGGAAGCAAATCAAGCCGACGAAGATGCGATCGCAGATCATACCCCAGGCACGGCCGGATGCTTGTTGTCGGTGGTCCATTGCGTATAAGAGCTGGTATTTGTAGACAAAGTGACCCATTGCGAAGTACAGCCAGCCAGCCAACAGTACCTGCCAGGATGACCGAAGTACACTGTACACCATGCAGATGATGAAGATGAGTAGAGCTCCAGGGAGATAGAAGCCGTAACTGAAGACCGGAGGCTGGACGAGCTCGGCGTAATCACGTGGTGTTTTGGCGCCCATCAGCATGATTGGGTAGAGTGACACACTACCCACTTCAAGCATACGGAATGGAAACAAGCCCACTCCCTGAAGTATGATGAAGTTGACGTAGAATTTGAGCATCCCCTGCAAGGACAGCGCCAGTGTGTAGGCGATCCTCTGGAAGTCCCGAATAGCATCGCCGAAGTTCTCGAAGAATTGGTAGAAGTTCGATCCCGTACCGAGCACCGTAAGGACGATGAAGAAGTTGAAAAAGGTGAAAAAGAAGTTCTTCGAGATGGTGGAAAGCTCAATGTCTCCGCGCGAAATCTGCCCTTGGTACCACGAGAGCCAGTTGTATAGGTAGGGGACCAAGACCATGAGCAGAGACGCCAGGAGTACTGGTATCTGAGATGTCACGATCGTTTCGAGGTTGCCATGTTCCTCGAGAATGTCTCCCAATCCAGGTAAGACACTTCTGATCGTCTTCACGTTGAAGAGACCAGCGATGGGCAACAGGATGATGGACCAGAACACCGTGAGTAGGACAATCAGGACGGTCACAGACCACGAACGCACCATTCGACTCGTGCGTGAGAGATACGTATTAGGCCAGATCACGTCCGAAGGCTCAGGGCTCTGGTTTGCAATGAGCTGTAAGGGAGATGGGTCCAATACAGCTTGAATGGCCATTTGACATGCTGCAACGCTGTCCATGGTCACAAAAGCGAGCGGCGTGGGTGGGAAATCCTTCTTTCGCAGTTCTTTGATCTTCTCGTCGGCCTCACTGAGCTTACCTTCGTAGTAATCGATGGCGTCAACGGTGTGCCTTCGCAGTCCCAGCCAGCCAGATCTGATGGTGGCTTGGGGTCTGAATCGCGAGAATGGCCTGACGGGCAGGGCAGCATCGTCGACCGGTGTTCCATTCTCATCCGCATCCAGCAGGCTTTCGCCCTCGGGTCCTGACAGCGCTGGCTGTACGATCGGCAGAGTTTCTGTGTCTCTTTCGGATCTCCGACGACCCAAATGAATCGTGTAGGCTTCCTCAAGTCGCCGCATAATGTCCGTACGCTCAGCCATTGCATCATCAAGCTCTTTCCAATTCCTGCAAAGCACAACAGTTTCCACCTTGCCAATGTCCAGTTCTTCGATAAAGTCTTTGACCTTCTGCTCGTCTTGCAAAGTTTGAGGGATCCCTGAAAGCCGCAGCGTTCGATCGGTGACTGTGGTCTGTGTTCCCAAGTATTCCTGACGCACCTCAATGACCGTCCGTGTTTCTGAATAGATCAAGTAGACGGCGATTGCTGAGAACAGGTATGCGAAAGCCAGATACATCCACAGATAATCCGTCTCGAAGTTCCTCGGGTCCCACGGGTATTCCGTTCCGTTCTTTGGCACCCAGTCGAAGCCTGTAGATCTGCGAAGACCCGGTTCGCGGAAGAGGTCTGCGTCGTGATGGGTCTTGTTGTGTTTGCCCTTTCCATCGTCATCTTCTTCCGGATACGCATCGTGTACAGGTTTGATGACGATCAACGAGAATAGCAGGGTCGCGAACAAGAACTTCATGGCCAGCTTGAAGAATGCGAGGAAGACATATGCATCCAGGCCTGCGGAAGCAAGCAGTTGCTGGTCCGTGATCCTCCACAGCGGCAGTATCCAGCCAAACAAAGTGTTCGGCAGCTCCGGTAGCACTGTCGCCTCGTCTTTTTTTTTCTTCCGTGCAGCGTAGAGTCCTGCCCATCGTGGTCGCAATACACAGAAAGTGAGGAAGGCTCCGATTCCAAGGGCTAGCGAGAAGACAATCTGAAAGACCGTATCCCTCGGACTGCCCATGAGATCGCGGTAGGGGTTGTCATCGTCCTTTTTGAAGGTAAAGAGGTCGCTCATGTTTGGCGACGCAAGGCATGAAGAATCGTTCGCAAGTCGGTCGTAAGCACGATGGTGTGTGGTTCTGTGAAGCTTGAAGTTGTAGGAGGAGGCGTCGCAAAGCATGTGGCTGAAGACGATGACGATCGAATATCATGACTAAGCAGGCAGAGCCAGTGAAGAGACGACGGGACGCCTTGCACGCTTCGTCTCCACCGTCACTCTTCTCACATGTCAAGGTCGTCCGTCAGTCATGATCACTCGGCGGTTCGTCCTCACAGGATGCGAAGAGTCGCGATATTGGACGTCCTCCCAGGCTCAGGCCGTTGGTCAGCGAGTCGTTCGCCTATCGACATGGTTCTCGGGGAGCTGAACATGCGAGCGCGAGCGGATGGTTATGAGCATGAGGTACCGCACGATGAGTCCAGTGTGTGAAGGCGAAGTGGAAGTCTGGTGGCATGACTGTAAAGTGGGTGCGATAGCATTGTGCTGGAAGAAGACGCGGTCTCGTCCTTGAGATGGAAAGCACGACCCGCTTGCCTTGAGCCTCCTGCCTGCTTCGCCGTAAAACGATGAAGGTATCCTCCCAGCACTAGCATCCCCTGAATTCTCCTTCACATCCTCCCTTCACTTTCATCGACCCTCATTTCTGCGGACTCATCAGCACCTCACCTTCACACAAATCGCGGCTCGTGGACATGGACAAAGCCACGCTCCTCAAACCGACCCTTCACATCGAGGTTCAGCTCAGGGCGGACAGCGATGCCAATGCGGCAGTCCAAGCGACAGAAGCTGTTCTCGCATGCCTCAAATCCAACTACAGCTCCCTCCTCGTCGGCAGCATCATCACCGGTCACAGTCCGTCGATGAGCCCGAGAAGATGCATGACCGGCAGCACTGACCAGCTTCAGACTCACCACACATCGAACGTGCCACGGCTGCCGACTACACCGGTCCGACGGTACCTGGCGGCATCTGCAGCGTCCACGAGACCGGGCTCGACATCCAGACCTACTCACTGAAGACCACGGGCCGGAAGTCGACTTCACGACGCAAATCGCACCATACCGATCAAGACGATGGCCAGACTGCTGTAAGCCAGGCTCGCATCCTACCCCTTCCCAACACTGAGCTGGTCGGGGAGTGGGACTCACTCATCTACGAAGACGCTCTCCCATCAAAGCTGCTCCGATGTCTCGTCCGCATGCTCGGCGTGATGAAACAACCTGGTCTGAACCTGAGCACGTTCAACTGGAATCGACTCTGCCTTCTTCACGGCCCGCCCGGGTCCGGAAAGAGCACATTGTGTCGAGCACTCGCTCAGAAGCTCAGCATCCGACTCTCAAAGATCTTCAGCAGTGCTCTTCTGATTGAAGTGAACACCAACACCATGCTCTCCAAGTACTTTGGCGAGAGCGGCAAGCTGATCAGCCAGCTGTTCGACAGCGTCGTTGAAATGGCACGCCCGTCCTCCACACTCGTCGTTGTGGTCATCGACGAGATCGAGACCATTGCCGGATCACGACAGAAGTCCACAGACGGAGATGAATGCAGTGATGGGCTGCGAGCTACGAATCAGCTACTGACGGCACTCGACAAGCTTCGTCTCTCGCCCAACATCCTCGTTCTCTGCACCAGCAACCTCATCGGTGCCATCGACCCAGCTTTCCTCGATAGAGTGGACATCAAGCAGCTCATACCAAGCCCGTCACCGGAGGCGATCTATAACATCTTTCGATCGTGTCTCAACGAGCTTGTCAGAGCTAGTCTCATCGACATGGCCGCGACCAGCTCAGCTCCTCGCTCTGCTGTGGTATCGGCTACAGCATCGACCGTGATTTCCCACAGCGATTCGTCCGTGGAGGAGTCCGCACCAAAACGCAGAGCCGTCACCCGCTCCAAGTTGAAGCAGCCAGTACAAACACCGCCGATAGTCCAGCCACCAGAGACACCACGTGCCAGCTCACCTTCGCCGTCCTCACCATGGACGATCCTCGAGCCGGTCACAGTCCCGACCTTCGAAGACATGACGTTCCTCGATGCCGACTCGCCGGACTCACCTGGTCGTCTGGTATGGGCACTGGCACAGAAGTGCGAGGGCTTCAGCGGCAGAACGCTGCGTCGTCTGCCCATCCTCGGACTCGCAATGCACACCTGGGGTGGAGACTGCTCTCTCATCGACGCTATTGCCGCGTTGGACGCTGCTATCGAGCAGGAGCTGAAAACGAAGTGAGCGTCGGAGACACAGAACTGAGGTTCAAGTGGAGCCGCTTTCGATGATGGGAGTATCCTGTCCAATAGCATCACCTCATAGCAAGCATTTATCCACATGTCCACACACATCTCAACACACCTCTTTCTACTCAATAAACTTCCCCTCCGTCCAACCCCTCCTCTTGACTCCCAACTCCACCGCCGCACTCCCCCAATCCTCCCCATGATTATGCCCCTTCCCCGCCTCATCAATCCCCGCTCTTTCCAACCCTTGCTCCTCCGTCAACAGCGTCAACAATCCAAAAATCACCGGACATCCCGTCTCCAGTTGCACCTTCATAAGCCCATGACTGACGCTGTCGGAAATATACTCGAAATGCATCGTGCTGCCCTTGATCAGGGCTCCAATCGCGATGATCGCATCAAAAGGCTCTTTGCTCGCTCCTCCACCTCCCGCCGCCGCCTTTCCTCCCTCTTTCGCTGTAGCTGTCAAGTCCGTCGTACTTCCCCCTAGCAGATCTGTCGCGGAGGCAATGAGTCCCCCACCGCCGGAGAGACTGCTTTGCGATTGCGAGGCGGTCCACATTCGTTGGACGGCGTAGGGGAGTTCGTAGGAACCGGGGACGGTTTGGATGACGATGTTTTCGTCGCGGACGCCGGCTGCTCGCAGCGACTTCTTCGTGCCATCGAGGAGGGCGGAGATGATTTTTGTGTTCCACCGGGCGTGGATGATGCCGATGCGGAGGGGTGTGCCTGGTGGAGGAGGAAGAGGTTAGTGGATGAGGTTGAATGAGAGAGGGAGGATGGAGGGTGTACCGTCGTAGGTGCGGGCTTCGCCGGGACCTTTGATAGTTGTCATTTTGTTGGTGGTGTGGGAGAATAGTTTTGCGATGTCGGTGTAGAAGCTGTAAAGGTCGAATGTCCCTGAAGTCGAGCTCGGTCAGCTCGCTCCAGTGATGAGATGGTCAAAATGTGGGGTAGAATCTGGTCCCGCCAGATGTCATCATGCAAGGCACCGGGGAGAATGGTTGGCATGTGAAACCTGATCTTGTAAGAGCACGACCAGTGAAACCGTGTCGGACAGTCAGCAGTGCACTGCAAGTAACGCAGCAGGACATGTATAGGTAAGTCGGCAAATCAGGTACATTGAACTGAACTGAAGCAGGACAGGCAAGTCAGCACGGTGCCTTGACAAGATGAAGAGGTCAAGTGACAAGACATCTTCACACGATGATACAGGTAAGATACCAGACCAAGCAAGACACCGTATCAAGTTAGGTACTTGAGGTAGGTAGCAGGATATCTTCAACGGATGCTGCCCGCTCTACGAGGACCAATCTACTCGGCATCATCCTCAGAGCTATCTTCCTCCTCACCTTCCTCCGCACCTTCCTCAACCTCAGGCTCCTCGACACCACTAGACTTGCCATCTAACAAGAACGCTCCGAGGCAAGTGATTCGATTGCCCGTTTCATGAGTCGCGATGAGCTGGCCAACCTGCGCTGGGTCCTCGCTTTCGCTGCCGGTCTTCAGCTGCGATCGTAGGACGTTCCATAATCTTACGGCTCCGTCGCTGCTGGCAGTCACAAAGACCAGGCCCTCCTCGCTTCCCACTGTGCCCAGCTTCAGAATCTCAAAGTCCTTCACTCGTCCGCTGATGCCGGCGTTGGCGCCACCGAGCTGGGCGACACAGGATGCGAGAGGAAGTTTTGAGGCGTCCGCAGCTTCAGTGCTGTCCTGCAAATCGTAGAACAGAATCCGCCCATCTTCGGTCGATAGCGCCAGGACGCTCGGTTCACCGTCCTTCACGGGCAGAAAGCGCATCTGATGAATCTTCGAAGACGGCGATGGCCGAATGACAGCTTTCGGCTTCGAGTCGATACCGAAGAGCGCCGCACCACGTTCGAACCCAACCACGTAATTCTCACCCTCTCCATCCCATAATACCCGTCTGCCCTCACCGCTGCTGAACTTGCTTTCGCCCGCCTGGATGAGTAGATCACGATCAAAGTTCAACACACCAGCTTTCTTGCCCGTCATCAAGTTCCACAACCGCATGCATCTCTCGCCCCGTCCGACGCTCAGCATTAACTTCTGAGAAGGGTGGATCGCAAAGTCATTGACGCCAGCTGGAACTTCTCCTGGTCCGGCTGTATCGCCTGACGGACGACCTTGAGGTTTCGGTATTGGCGCTTTTATGGATGAGAGGACGGTCCAGTCGCGGG
Source organism: Zymoseptoria brevis (assembly GCA_000983655.1). Taxonomy (NCBI): domain Eukaryota; kingdom Fungi; phylum Ascomycota; class Dothideomycetes; order Mycosphaerellales; family Mycosphaerellaceae; genus Zymoseptoria; species Zymoseptoria brevis. Next base: position 11,609 of record JYJE01000657.1, read on the forward strand.
TCCGAGAGATTGCGATGGTGGCATCTTCGGCGCTGCTAAAGAGCTTCGATTTGGTGGGAAATTGGAGGGCAGTAATCGCGCGGTCGTGGTGAGTGAGACTTCCGAGAGACTTGTTGCGAGGGTTCTCAGCGATGGCGGTTCCGGAGAGAGATGGTAGATTGGGTGCAGAGGTCGATGGTGGGACTGTGGAGAGACTGTAAATGTTTATTCGCTCGTCTGAACTTCCGGTCGCGAGGAGGCATTTGTCCGCTTCTGCTGAGGATGATAGAGCCAGACAGCGAATGGCGGAGGAGTGGGCGGCGAAGAGGAAACTGTCGGAGAAGGAAACTTCGTCTGCTCGCTTTTGCGTAGTGGTAGGGTCAGAGTCGACGTTGAATTTTGATCGAGGTATTCTTGCTGCAAAGCCGTGCAGGACACGTTCGTAGGATCCGGTGACGATTTGAATGTGGACCGGAGCACTGCTGTTATGTTGCTTGCTACTTGTTCCGTTTGATGGTGCTAGACCTTTCTCGACCTGTTTGTGGCCGTTTGTGGTTCCATTCCCTTGTAGCCTTGGAGCAGATTCTGTGCTGCTGCTGCTGGCAATCTTTTTCGTAGGCTTCGTCGGGGCATCGTTGCGCTTGCGCTTTCCAATAGTCGATGCCATGCTGTGCGGACGACGTGGCTTCCAGTGGTATGATCTCAATCTGAATATCTGAGAGGGTGCCCTGCGGAGCGAGATGGGAGTGTTTGAGAAACCATATTCCCAAGTCAACTTTTTAACCTTTTTTTTGGTCGGGCCTCGCTTGCCGCATTCCCCCAGCTTTGCTGTGACCAGCTCTCATCGCCCGCAGTCCCTCCTCCCCGTCGCAATCCACGACGCCGACGCCCACATCTACGAGCCCGCATTCAGCACCACCACGTCCACCACGTCCACCACGCCTTCGCTATTGCCATCTCTCTCTCTCTCTCTCTCTCTCTCTCTTCCGGCTCGCATCTGTTGATACCAATCGTATCTGACAGATGTGGCTTTGCGCTCGCCAAAGCGACGCTCATGTCATTGCAGTGTCGCGAATTACGCCAGAAGGCCGTATCAACCAGGCAGCATGATCTGACGTGAGTCGTCCTTTCACAATTCACCTCAGATCGTCTCTTATGCTCTAGCGATGCTGCTCTTGCGATCGGAATAATTGTTCTGATGGAAAAGCGATGGGAACTGATGCTGATGGCCGACCATAGATCCATCACCCGCGTGCGCGCGACCGCCCTACTCGGCTTGAAAGCCGTACATGGGATTATCCAAAACAACTCGCCGCTCTCCACCCTCTTCAACAAGTCCTTTGACGCAGACAAGTGCAGCGACGATGACACCGAGTTTCTGCAAAAATTTGACCTCTCGAGGTACGCTTTCTGGCATTGTTGTTCTCATCATTCCACTTACATGTGACAAGGAACGTCGCGTTCGACTCAACAGCGCTCACACTCCGGCCGTCACCTGGCGCGCTCGCCTCAACACGACACCATGACGACGCCATATCCGATGCGAAACCTGCCTCTGAACCCGCGGAACCCAGCTCGCAACTCGAATCCTCCGTCGCCGTCGATGTGTCCGAATTGCGGCCCAATGATGCCACTCCAGCATCCTCCGTCGCACACCAGCCTGCAAATGCCACAGGCGCTGTCGCAGATGCAGATCGACTAGAGTCAGCAGCCAGCTCTCATCGAACATCACCTCAACCGGACGAAGATTCTGCCGCGCCTGCGAATGTTGCACCGCCGCTGCCCGAGGACGAGGCCCAATTGGATGAGCCAGCTCAGCAACTACTGGACATGCAGAGCCCACCGAAACCTGCCAAAGTGGTGCACTTACCATCTCAGAAGGTACAGGAAGATGCACTGCGCGAGCGAGAGGCGGAGGAAGCACAGCGGCGATCAGGATCAGAATCGGCCAGGTCGCAACGACCAAAGGCACCCAATGCTGACTTGGCGTCATCCCCGTCCTCCACGGTCGGAGCCTACTCTGCTGCGACACCTGGGCCGCCCATGGACTCGCCAGATACTTCGCCGGACTCCGATAGCGGTCAGATTGAGGTTGCTCCGCCGAAGGAGTTGCAGCCTACGCCTGAACAGCAACGGGAGAAGGAAGAACACGACCGATTTTTGGAGGCGCAGAAAGAGATTGCTCGGAAACAAGCACTCGGCGACGTTGCAACACCGGACGACCAACTGAGATGGGAGGAGCGTGAAGCCGCTGCGAGATCTGCGGAGGAACAGGCAGCGCGAGATGGTGCCGATGGTCCTGAGCCGGATGAGAAGGTTGGTGGAGAGACTACGGAGGCTGGCGAAATGGTCGAAGACATGAAGGCTGCGAACGCTGCTCCAAAACCGCTGGCCGATGTTGCAAAGGAAGTACCGACGGAGCCTATGGAAGAGGACGACGACGAAGAGAGCATCGCTGTCAAGCCTCGCCCCCAGACCGGTCTTCGAGTGGACACCACGAGCCAGCGAGCTTCTCCCTCACGTACCGAGAGCGGCGCAACTCCGAGAATGATGACCAGGGTCTCATCTGGCGCACTTCGTCAAAAGTCCGTATCCGAGATCCTCGGCGAGACCTCATCGCAATCTCCTGAAATGTCGTTCGCTGGGAGACGGGAATCTGAGCTCATCTCACCACTCACTCGACGACATCCTGGGTATGCTGATACGGCCCGGTCTCTGTCATCCATACTAGGAGCACCACAGACGCCTCGTCAATCCCGCACTTTAAGTCAGTTACGTCTGGTTGATGTTGTCGAACCTGTCATTGATGAGCTCCAAGTTCTGAAAGGTGCGGCGGAAGATCCCGAGCGGGACTATCTCGAGTCACTTTTCAGAATCCAGGCGCATGAATCCCCAAATTCACGAACCAGGACTCTCCCCGATCTTGTTGGTAAAGGTGTCAAAGTTCTTTCCACCGAGGACCATTACACAGCACTGCACGAGCGACTGGATTTCAGGATGCTCAGACGAATATATCAACTGCAGAATGCGAATAAGTGGTCTCTGCGCCAGATGGAGAAGTGCAAGGAACCCGAGGAGCCTGTCTCGCATCACGACCACATGATGCAAGAGATGAAATGGATGCGCAAGGATTTCCGCGCTGAGAAGCGACTCAAGCGGAGCACCTGCGCTTGGCTTGCCGAACGATGCTGTGAATGGGTGAACTCTGACGCCGCGGGGAGACTGCGACTGCAAGTCAAGGTCAAAACACCGGCCAGCGAGAAGACCGTCGTGACGGAGGACGTGCCAGAATTGGACCGCGATGGAGATTCAGCCCCAGAAGACGATGCTGTGCAAACCCCAAGGTCAGGGTCGCCTCTCTGGACTCGCGTCATTGTCGCACCAGAGCTGGCCGATGCCTTTGGCGAGCTCGAAGCCTCTGGCAAGGCGACACAGATACTCAAGGATTTGCCAAAGGTAGGCCTCCTAGATCAAGAAATCAAGCATGAGCCAGCGCCGTTCACGGCTGTGTCGAGGTTTATTGAGGGCAAGATTCTTCCAAAAGTAGCCGGACCAAGCAGGAAGCGCAGTCGATACGACTATGACGATGAGGAGGAGGTCCTATCAGCTCCGCCGAGTTTGAAGCGGAATCGTCGAGAAGACGCGTCCGAACCCGCCGAGTGCGCTTTGTTCCAAGCGGAGAACAAGCCCATTCGCGACAGACTGCACTCTAACAATGCTTTCCGACCGCCATCCGAATTCATCATGCCGTCCACTGCATTCTATGAATACCGCAACGGCTCACAATGGATTTGGGAGGATGATCAGAAGCTTCGCAAGTTGGCGAAGGAGTATACATTCAACTGGTCCCTCATCGCAGATGAGTTATCGCTGCAGACTCGGTACAAGAGTTCCGCTGAGCGCAGAACCCCGTGGGAGTGTTTTGAGAGATGGGTCGAACTCGAGTCGCTCCCAGCGGACATGCGCAAGACTGTGTACTTCAAGACTTGGTTCAATAGGCTTGAATCAAGCCAACAGGCTGCTGAGCGACGCTACCAGGCACAAGTCACTGCTATTCAACAGCAAGCGGCTGCGAGCGGTGGACCCACTCACATCCCGCTTCGGAGGCGAACGACACCCACGAGAGTTGAGAAGCGCAGATCTACGAGGTATTTGTGGATGGTCGATGGCTTCCGCAAGTTGGCCAAGAAGCGGGAACAGGCGGCTTGGAAACAAGCCGAGACTGCTCGCGCTGCTGCTCAGAGGAAGTCACAATCCGAGACGACAAACCAGGTCCGCCAAGTCAAGCTCACTCCACAGGAATTCAGCAAGAAGCGTCACGAGCGGGACGTTGCCATGCTCGAGGCTGCAAGACAGCACCGTGCCAAGGTGCTCGAAGCGCAGCAGCAGCGCCAGCTGCAGATGCAACGTGCAGCTCAGCAGCAGCAGGCTGGTCAAGCCGGCATGCAACCTGGTGTACCGGGTCAGCAGCGTCCGCCCGGTGCTGCATTGCCTCAGCAGCATGCACAGATGCAAGCCAACGGTCAGCAGATCCCGAACGCCACCGGTCAAGTGCAAGGTCAACAACAAGGCCGGCCGATGCAGCCGCTTGTCAGGAATGGTCATTTAGCGGTTCCCAACGGCAATGGTCATGGCGTCCCACAAGCGCAGATGCAAGCTCGCGTTGCGCAGCATCCGAACATGCAACAGATGCAGCAGGCGAACATCCAAGCACGTAATCCACAATATGCGGCCCAGCAATTTCAGATGGCGAACGGCAGCATGGCCAGTCCAGGCGGCATGACCAACCAGCAGCAATTGCAGAACAATCAGGCCTTGCTTGCCGCCGCGTTCACTCAACAACAGCAGCAGCACAGCGCCAATGGCAATCAGCAGCAAATGATGAACGGATCTGGTCAGCAAATGGCGGCATCTCCAAGCATGCCGCCTCCTCCGACTCCAAACGGCGGTCCACAGCAATTGTCTTCGGGAGTTGTGCCAGCGATTACCGCAATCAAGACGCAACTACGCGCAGCCAACCCGAACATGTTGCAGGAGCAATTGGACATGCAAGCAATGCAACAGCTTAAGACGATGACTCAGGCAAGGCAGAACGCCATGAACGCCGCAGCCGGCATTCCTTCGCAGCCAAACGCGAACATGCAGCAGCCACAACAGCAGCAAGCATACAACAATCAGAATGGCTATCAAGCGAACCGGCAAATGGCGAACGGCAACATGGCTACTGGCATGTACGGCAACGGCACAGACGGCAATGTCCCACCCCAAGCCAACATGACGTCGACCGTGACAAGTTCCACCCCTCCTCAGCAGCAGCAAGCGTACGCTCAGAAAATGATGCGCATGCAACAGATGCAGATGCAAATGCAGCAGCAGAGTCCCAACCAAGGCCACGCGAATCTCAACGGTGGCAGTCCCGCTCTGGCGCACGTCAGCCCGAACATGGCGCCTGCCAGCCCTGCGATGCAATACTCGCCCAACATGAATCAGATGGGCGCGATGAACAGTCCCATGGTCGCAGGCGTCAACGGTCAACAGAGGTCTGCGAGTCGTAGCAACACTCCGCAGATGCAGAGGCTGGGTAGTTCGGGTAGTGGCGTGCCGGGCATGAATGGGAATGGATTGCAGAGTCCGAGTGCGTTGCAAGGTAGTCCGAGAGGGATGCAAGCTAACATGGCCAGGTCGTGATTGATTGACGCCATATCTGGACGATGAGACTAGGGAGTGCGATGCGAGCCCGTGGACGAGCCGAGGTTGGTTGTGGTCGGAAGAACGCTAGAGATACTGCGCAGGATAAGACAGGGACTGCTGAAGAAGCAGGAAAGCGAAAGCAGAAGCTTCAGGGTAGTCGATCGGTGTGAAGCAAGAATCAAAACACCCACTCGAACGATAATCACACCCTAGCCAGTGCTTCAAACTTCGTTGTCTCGACGAATTGTAAGGTCGGGGTGAGCTCCTCGATCAAGTGGCCAAATGAGCTTCGATCTGACACGACAACTTTTCAATGGGAAGGGGTTCGTGACGTTTTGCATTTTGCATTCGTGCTTCATTTCTCCCATGTCCTACAGACGTGATCCTGGCTTCGAGGTACATCTTCATCCTCCAACCACAACTAGTGAATATCCACAGCAATCTTGTTCGTCATGTACTTTCGAATGTTCGGCAAGAAAGCACAGCACACGCAGCTAATCACACCAAACGGGATGGTCGTATACCACACATATCGCAGCGACTCGGAGTACGCCTTCTGCGAGGCATATTGGGTCGCGGCGACCAGAGCGTTCGTCACGCCGGGCACCGCGGCGGCTGCTCCGGGGACTTGCGATCCGTAGGCTTGTGCGAGGGCGATGGCGGTCTCCATTGTGGCGCCGCCGGCGACGGCCGCGCCGACGACGTAGGTTGGGAGGAACTTTTTGAAGCGATTGAGGAAGACGTTGAAGTAGATGCTCGTTCCGACGGAGCCGCCTGTTGAGATGTCTTAGTTGTGTTGAGTTGGGAGTGGGTTGAGGGTAGACTTACCGAGGAAGCGGACGGAGAGGGACAAAGCGCCAACTGTGCCGACCAAGTCGTCTGGAGCGGCGTAGAAGGCGAGAGTCAGAGCGGGCACGACGAGAGCACCGTTGCCGAAGGCTGCGAGGGTGGCCATGGCGATGGTGAAGCCTGGATTGTCGGGTGTGCTGCGGGAGAGGAGGGCGGTGAAGACGGTCATCATGGCGGCTACGATGAAGAACATTTGGCGAACGTGGCCGCGGGTGTAGGACATGAGGAATCTGAAGAGGTCAGTTGAGGTATTGGGCTGAACTGATTGAGAGGTCTTACGAGATGAGGCAGGCTCCGCCGAGAATTGCCCAGGGGTAGCAGAGACCACGGACGCCGACTGTGATGGCGTCTGTGACGTAGACGTATTGCAGGACGAGAGGGAAGAATCCGAGGATGGAGCTGGCGCCATGGCGTCAGCATAGAAAGCAATGGCAGCGATCGATCGACTTACTAGAACTCCATGCCGGCAACGAACACGATGACATAGGCCAATGCCACAACGCGCTGTCCTTGGAAGATTCTTGCGGGAACAAGTGGGTGAGGGTGGCTAGTGAAGTACTGGCTGGCCGGGAAAGCGACGAAAGTCATCAATCCACCAACGATCAACGGGCCAAGGGCATGTCCCGAAGTCCACGGGTACTGGTATCCACCGGCCTGGAGACCGACGAGGAAGAGTGTAATGCCACCAATGGACAGGAATGTACCCAGCCAATCGATACCTTTGATCACGCTCCATGCAGTCTGGCCCTCGATAAGCTTGCGTGGTGGTGGCCTGTAGCAGAAGAATAGTCCGACCAAGCCGACGAAGTTCCACAGTCCGGTGAGGAGGAAGCAGTATCTCCAGGTGCTCGAGCGAACGATCAAGACCGTGTACAGGAGCTGCGGCATGAATGGGACGATGGAGAAGGTGACGAGGGAGAGGGTAACTCCACGCCATCGAGTTGGAGTGATTTCAGCGACCCTGCCGTGGTGTCAGTTCACTCCAATCGACCATTTAATTTCTTCTACCCACCCTGCCAATGCGACGAGCTCACACATGCCAGCGCCGATACCGCCGATAGCCTGTGCGGTGACCGCCTGACCGAGACTGTACGATGTGGCTTGAATGATACTGGAGACGATCAACAGCACGGAGCCGAGGAGGGCGACCACACGTCTACCGCAAAGATCGGTGAAATGACCAACCCAGGGCTGTGGAGGCGTCAGTCAGTATAAGAGTCCTTAGATCGTCATCGGCGAGCATTCAACATACGCAGATAGCCGCCACTCCAAGCGTGTTGGCCGTCAACATCCAGTTGGGCGTTGTGGTTTTGATGCTCAGCGCGATAGGCGTCAGAGCCGAGCTGGTGAAGTAGAGGATGATCTGAGAGCCGACGTAGACCATGCAGAGGGAGAAGATGGCGATCATGCGGATGGGAGTCCATGGGTGATCGACCTCGACGCCGAAGTTGTTCGGCGTGTCGAGAGAACCTTTCTCTCCGATCTCGTTGTGCTCAGTGCCATGGTGGCTCTTCTCGTTGGCCGGGGAGTCTGAGCGTGTGGACATGGTTGCTTCTCCTAGTCGGCAGGACTGCGGCGAGATACAGAAGTAGGGCGAGGAGGACACGGAGCAACAGCAGCTGAGCTTCACTTTATCCACGACCGCGGACGGCAATCTGTCGTGCCGTAGAACGCCATTCGCAGGATTGAGGCTGCGAGCCTATGTCCCTCCCAGCCATAGAGTGTATCGATTAAGGAGCCAACAAGCGCGTCGCGGCGCATACCAGACACGTTCCGTTGGTCGACTCGTCCAATGAGGAGAGGTCTTTCCGCGAGACATCTGGAGATCACACCCGGCAAACCCCAGATTCAGTCGTAGACTTGTGGGGAGAGTTTCGGTTGTGTTGTGCCACGTGAGGTTCAGCCCCCGATTTGGAACAGTCAATGAACGGTCTGGACTGCAAGAGCCGTTGACTGAACGCTGTCTAAGCTGTTATTGCCGCTCGTATGGTAGAGCTACGCGCATATATGGTGCGGGGTCGTCTTGAGCAAAGGAATGTTGCAGTCAAGATGTGTTGTCGATGTTCCTCAAGCGGGCCATGTGCTGCGAGGGAGTGTCATTTTCCATGCAGACGGAAAGCTCATCTGATAATGCTGCCCACACGTGCGTGTCGTCACGTCGGTCAACGAATGCCGTGACCTTGGAGTATGCATGCGTCGAGAGGTCATCAACGGCAACAAGAAAGTCGCAACTATCCTCAATTTGAGGCTCCTTTAGAGTTTGAGCAGATCGGCACTCCTGGCAATTGCGGTAAAGATGTGCCGTACACCGGGTATAACAGCATGGTGGCTGCGGTTGATCCGGAATCTGGCATCCACGTGCGATGCACCACTCGAAGGCAGACGCGTGGACCTGCTTCTTTGCAGACGAGAGCGCAGAAGCTAGCTTCCCACTGAAATCCATGGAAAGAGAGAGTGGTGTTGATATAGCCAGCAACCCACGAGAAGGTGGAAGGGATCTGAACCATGACCAACTCTTGATCAGCTTCTCGTCTACGCGTCCTCCAAACACCCAATCCGGAACAACAGTCAGTTCCTTGTTCACGGCTCTTCGCAATCCATTCCATGTCCGCACAAGCGTCTCGACCTCGAGTCGACAACAGTCCGGGCTTGCAAGGCCGAATCGTGGGCAACTTGGTCGAGATTTGTACGCAAAATAAGACGGTCGAGTAGCGCTCTCGGTGTTGCTGGTATGAATGCGATGATACCTGGCTTAAGCCATAGGTGGCTTGCCACCATGATCGCCAGATGTGGGAGGAGTTCCGCCGTTCTGAGATTCGATGTCAGCAAAGTCGAGGTAAGGGTCAAGACGTATTGGATCAGAGACCTTCGCCGTTTGAGTTCGTGGCGCTGTTCGGGGTTTTGCCACGGCCGCCATTCTGAGGCCGTGTGTCAGTACAGCGTCGAAACCTCAGATGTTAAGGTTCAAATACGCACACCTTGGGATCCGAATGCAGGACAGTCCTGAATGTGCAGGTTAGAATGCTACTGTCCGTGAATGATACGCCTGGTCACGTACAGGATGGTCTGGATACTGTTGGAGATGCGCGAGCGCTGGGACACGGATCGATCAAGGGCGGAAGCGTACTGCAGGGGCTGCGAGTGCAGCAGCGAACAGAATCGCCAGGGTGGAGAGGATGGTGTGCTTCATGTTGGCGAGAGAATGGCTGAGCTGTCTCTTGAAGGGGATGATCTTGAATGACGAGTGGTCTTCGGTGTGTTTGGTTGCGTTTTCGAACGAGTGAATGATCGATGAAGGATTTCAACGAGGAGATGATCGTTCATAAGGCGGACATTGCCTGTCGTGGTGTGATCGTCAGCCTGGTCCGGAAGCTTCCACCCATATAGTTCTACAGAGTAGTTGGCACAGTCTTCCGCGTTCAGTATTGCAGGGCCTAGATTGCATAAAAGCTCAGCACAACAGGCCCTCATATCGTCCGAACGCTGCCCGAGTGGACGTTCTTGTGTGCAAGACATGGCCTGCACTGCCGATCTTCTTCGAAATCTGATCGATGGGGTTCCCCAACAGGCAGCATCAGCAGGCCCTGTCGCCGGCGAATTTCTTTTGTTTCCAGCAGTGATGACCGGATTCCAAAGGATCCAGCGCGAAAGCATACCAGAATGCCCACAAATTAAACCTTGCCTGAGGTCGGAGGCCTGGTTGGCAGGAGTTTGAAGAGTCATCTTGAGCCGAATGAATATGCAATGAGGACGACCGGCGGCCAATACATGGCATTGATTGCCCATGGGTCCACAAAATTGTACCACGCTGCGACAAGGTAGTCGGTGCCGGCCGCTTACAATGCGTGAACGTATCATGGTAGAAGCCCTTCCGAAGCCTCGTGATGGGCATATCACATGTGAAAGTGCAGGACACTATCGCTGCTTGTGAGCAAGAGTGAAGGCGTGCTCGTTGGACTTCCGGGCTTTCGAGAAGCGAAAGAAGCTATTGTCATTGCATGTCAGCTGATTGGAGAATCATACATATGAAACGCGCTCACGAGGGCGACTTGGCGCCTCGAAAAGCAGGGAGGGAAGCGAGTTGAAAGGATGTATTGATTCGCATACTTGAGCACTGCGATCCGAGTCGGCATAGACAACTTACCGAGATCCGTAGCTGAGCGATGAAGCTGCCATATCGCCCGGTCAGCATGCAGTGTTACAGACTGTATGTTTAGTCTATCTCGATCAGCTGCGTCCCATAATAGTGACCGAGTTCTCGGTCTTTGGGTTCCCTCTCAGCCAAACCTCAAAGCCAGACTTCTTCCACGATACGATGAGGCCTGCCTCAGCCTGGACGTCGTCCGTCCACCTTCCAGCTATCACTCGAGCGGCCTTGACTTGTTCGTCGGCAGCAGGAGAGAGCACGATGGCTCCTGAGTAAGCCCACGGTTCAGGCAGGTTCGGCAAAGCAGCCATGAATACATTCATGGCATCTTGCGCGATGCCAGTGCCGCCGTAGGCTTCAGGATGGCTGAGTGCGAAGGTGTGTATGAATAAGAGGTTCTCGTTGGTCAACTCGGCGGTGCGGTCAACAAACTTCTTCTTCACCGCACCCGTTTTCGTGAAAATCGTCTGGAATATCAGCTGTACTTCATCCTCGCCCTTTGGTCTCAAGAGTTCGGAGACCCACTGGCCACGTTTCGATTGCTCTCCTTCGCCGGCCGACATGTCGATCAAGTATGTGACAATCTCACCGATCGGCTTCTGCTTCGTGGCACCAGGGGCTTTGAGGAAGAAATTTGCGTCAATTTGCGTGACGCACTCGTGAGTATCATGACCCTTCACTTCACATTCGACTACAATGACACACGATGTTGCTTGCTCTGAGTTGTACTGCAGCGGCGGAGCATCTGCGGTTTTCTTGGAGGTCTTCTTGACTTTCCTTGGCTGCTCGGCCGCGAGTTCGTCTTCATTTTCGGGCGCGGCATTTCTCTTTCCGGACGTGGCTTTGGTAGTGTTGCCTTTCGGTTTCACTGCACTATTCTTCTTTGCTCCGCACCGAGTTCTCTTTGGGTTCACTTCGACAGGATCTTCGTCTTCGTCTTCGGGCTCTGGTACAGCTGGGTTCTGCTCTGCCTTCTTACCCCGGCCACGGGTTCGCTGAACTCCAGTGACCGGCAGTTGGGTGGCTCCCTGGCCCTCTCCTGTGGCTCTCCGGGTCTCTCCTGTAGGGTTTCTGCGCGTGACTCTGGCCATTTTAGCTGTATTGATCAAGATGAGTGTTGTCATGTGAATTCCTTCTTTCCAAGGCAAAGGCTATTCACAGCCATCTTGTATGACAGCTGGACAACCACATCGTCGAGGTTCATTCTCGCAATCCTTTGCAACTTGAAATGAGTAGCTGGCGGAACAATGCCACACGAGATTTGGGAACAGAGCATCAATGATACAAAGATGTTGAATCTTTGTCGCCATTGGTACATCGGACATTGTTGGTCTCTCAAAGACTCAAAGCAATCCAAAGCGAGGAGTCGTCGACCCAGAATAGGGACAACCCTTTTGACAGAATCCATGGAGTATATTCCAGGTCCGTAGCGACCAGCCTTTGGTAACGACCATGGACGACTGTGACTCTCTATACTCGGCCAGATGGACGAATATCGCGAGGACGATCCCAGACAGTTTGTCGGCTTAGTATTCAATGGAGCTGCCGCATATTCTCACACAAAGTCGTCAAATTTGCCATGGTGCATGGCGATTGGCGAACAAAGAAAATGGTGCGAGCGATGGCATCTGTGGCAAGCTGGAGCGTCCGGGAGTCGGCCTGACGGAAGTCGATGCTCCTCGCGGATGTGTCCATTATCCATGAGCTGAATGCAATAGGCAAACCTAAGCCAGCTTTGTTGCAACCGGAAGAAAGCAGGCTACCCCGGAAGGTGCTTCTTCGAAAGCACGAGACCATGTACCATCAGCATCGGTCCATGAAAGCCGGAGTCGGAGGTCATGAAATAAGCGCAAAAGGCGCCCCTTGAGCACATTGTGCGAGGACATGGTCGGCTGACCTCGAGACAAGTAAAGATATGAGACACAAGCTCAGTTGCCGATGCATGTCTCGGATTCGCATCATACTGCTGCCGGCAGACGGGTTGTGATGGTCATGCAGTCGAGGCGGAGGTGTGTAGCGACGCCGGCTGTGACAGGAAGAACGAAACTCACGCGTGCAATGTAGATCTGCTCTGCCCGTGCCACACTCGCGAACCCCTGCAGTGGAGTGTTGACGGTAGAAGTTGTGGTGTCAACCTTCTGCTTCCGCGGTATTGCCACCACCATCGAAGCCATCGAGTGCATGGTACAAGGCAGACATGGGACTGCCGCCTGGAGAATGTCGTTGTGAAGGATGCGGTCCCCGAGAAAATCGGACAAGGTGGTAGAAGGAGCGGTCGAGTTGTCGTCGGAATAAGGCAGCCACGACTTTTAGAACTAGAACTAGCTCTTTCCCAAAGAACGCCAAAACTTTCGTCCGTGAAATCGTAGCGCCGACTCTGCTGCTCACACCCATCTGTCTCATTTGCGCAGCACACTTGACTGGTTGTCGCACTTCTGCTCTGCGCATACACACTACGCCATCCTTCGCGCGCATATAACATTCTCGGCTCCCTGGAGGCGCCCGTCTTCCTCCATCATGGTGTCTTTCTCTTGCGAGGTAAGAGAAGAACCGCGACATCGACTGTTCCCTGATCCCTAACTAACTGATACAACCAGTGCTGTGGAGATGTTTTAGTGAAGCGGAAACTCGATCCGCACCGAAACCAATGCTACGGGGCGACATACACCTGTAAGTTGTTGAACGAGAGAAGACTCGTAGTGCAGTCGGATAGTCTCTATTCAAACCATGGCAGAACTCAGCTCGTTTCCTCATCTAAGCATAACTGACTCTTCTACCCATTGTCCTTCAGGTATCGACTGCATGACACACTTCCAAGGAACCGACTATCGATCCCACACATCCTGCATCTCAGAAGCACAGAAATACCAAGGCCATCTCTACCGCGAAAAGGACAACAAGAAGGGCAAACGGAAGTCGAACGGGCAAGAGATGATTCCCAGGAGCGCATATGTTGAAGATGCGCCGGAAGGTGACGGCATGAATACTGTGGCGGTGATCGATGTGCCACCTCGTGCTCCCACACCACCTCCCGCTCCAGAAGCGTACGGCGAACTACCGGATAACATCAACGTGTTTGACTACATGGTCAGCGATGCGACACCCAAAGCAGCGGCTGTACAAGCACCGGATGAGCGGAGGATGTTGGGACACACCACGCCGGCCAACGGCGACTCGCAATACTCACAGCATTCGAACGGAAACGGATCGCGCTACCAGCAACGCGGCTGGTCATACGGCAGTGGACCACTCGAGCCATCTTTACAACGATACGATTCCTCCCACAACCTGAACGTGTCGCAACAAATGCCACCGCCGCAGTCCGCATACGTCACTCCAGCACCGAAAGAGCAGAGACGAGAAAAGAAGGACAAGAAGCGTGGGAGTACTGCTGTGGATGGGAGTGATAAGAAGAGGAAGCGCAATGTGGAAGAGTTGGACCTCTCAAGCGTCAAGCGGCCACAGTCGAGGGATGAGATGCAACTGGATCCACCACAAACTGGAGGAAGAGTGCTGCATTCAGGGCTGACAGGCGGCTTGACAAGACTCGTCACAGATCCGGACTTTTACGAGGACCGAATCGACGCTGGTCCAACACCGATCAGTCCGTTGAGGCGGAGTAAGAAGGACAAGGACAGCAAGGAAGATCGTCGCAGCAAACACTCCAGTGACCGACGACAGCGATCTCGGAGTCCCGAGCGCGGAGAGAGGAGGAAGACACATCGTCGCCGATCTGACTCTGCATCATCGACAGAAGACCGTCCACAACCGAGCCGAAGGGGACACGAGCAGCGAAGGATCGAGTACCACGATGACCTGCAACCGTCTGCGAACAATCAAGTCATGGCGCATACCGACCGCGCAGACTTGTTCATGTCGTTCATCAACAAGGGACCGGAGAGTGAGCGGGGCTGCTCGATAAACAAGGTGTTGAAACGGTATCATCGGGAGAGTGAGGGCAGGAGAGATGATGAGGATAAGGAGCTGTGGAAGAGTTTGAGGGTGAGGAGGAATTCCAGAGGCGAGATTGTGCTATTTGCGTGAGCGGGTGCAGTAGGATTGTACGGAACAGCGACCTGCACCAGCTGAGTAGGCTATTGATGTACCTTTGCGCTCCCGCTCATAGTGCACATTCCAAGGCATGATATCGGTCTCAAGTGCCCAACTCTCCATGGCTCTGACATTCCACGCAATTCTGACAGCACAATATTCGCTCGGTCAGCTGTCATGATGCAGCTTGCGAGATACGTCACTTGCAAGTCGCACCTCAGCCTTGGAAGTGGCATCTCAAACCGAGTTTTTGACACTTGACGCTCGTTTCTTCCTTCTCGACACTGCCGTCTGACATGAGTATCAGGAACTCTGTCATGTGATAGCAAAATCTATACCACGACCTTTCAAATACTGCCTCAACCGGCAACGGATCTAGACGCGCGGCTAGAACAGAACCTCTTTACCGCACTAGACCAGGATTCTACAAGCATGGCCATCTCCATCTTGGGCGACTACGGCGGCCACCGCAGTGACAAGTCGACATCGGGCGCCGCTATCCTCGGAGCCTTCATCCCCACATTTATCATCGCCTGCATCTACATCCTCGCCTTCATCCTCGTCCGGAACTCCTTCAGGAAAGTCTACGCACCTCGAACATTTCTCGGCACCATCCCAGAGAAAGACCGAACGCCATCATCTCAAGCTGAAGGAGCTTCGTGGATTCGCGACTTCAGATCACTGACCGACCGCTTCGTGCTGCAGCACAACTCGCTTGATGCACATTTGTATCTCCGCTTTTTGAAGTTCATCACTTCCATCTGCTTGGTGGGAGCTTGCCTGACATGGCCCATTCTGTTCCCTATCAACGCGACTGGAGGTGGCACTGCCAGCCAGCTGGACAGGATCAGCTTCAGCAACATCGCGAAGAACAGCCATCTCTGGGCTCACACTGCCGTGGCATGGGTCTTCTTCATCGGCATCTTCCTGGTCATCGCGCGGGAACGACTTCGCTTGATCGGTATTCGTCAGGCATGCTATGTGAATGATACGCATGCTTCCAAGCTGTCTTCCAAGACGGTGCTGTTTATGAATGTCCCCCAGGATGCTCTCCAGAGTGAGAACCTGAGCCGCTTCTTTGGCGAGAATGCTGAGAGGTCATGGCCGGTCAAGGATATGGGAGACCTCCCGGACTTGACCGAGAAGCGCAATACTGCGGCATACAATCTCGAGAGTGCGGAAATGGACTTGATTGTCAAAGCCGCAAAGCTGCAAAAGAAGAAGAATCCACTCAACGGCACCAGTCATGTTGTTTCTGATGAGGACTCTCTTGTACCCAAAGCACACCGACCTACCAGCAGGAGCCCTCCCATAGTCGGCAAGAAGACGGACAAGATTGAGGAGGCTCGCCAACATGTCCTTGATATTGTCGAGAAGATCGAGGCTCATCGCGCAGCTCCCGGTCGGAACCTCCCTGAGCAGAGCGCCGTCTTCGTGTCCTTCAAAAGTCAAGAAGCTGCTCATCGGGCATTTCAGCAAATCACCTTTCAGCCCAAGCTGCCTCTGGAGGATCGCTATCTGGCAGTGCAACCCAAAGAGGTCCTGTGGCAGAATGTCACACTCCCGACATCCGTTCGGCTGTCAAAGGCTTCCTTGGCTCTCGTCTTCGTTATTGTGTTCACCATCTTCTTCTCTATACCTGTGGGCCTGATCGGTACTCTCAGCAACGTAGAGGCGCTTGCGGATCGCTTCGAGTTCCTCAGCTTCCTCAACGACCTCTCACCTGAGATCAAAGGACTTCTCACTGGATTCGTGCCGCCTTTCCTCACAAGTTGGTTCGTTTCGTACGTGCCCAAGCTGTTCCGTCACATCGCAAAGCTCTCTGGAGAACCGACGATCCCGCAAGCTGAACTGAAAACACAAGCCTGGTTCATGGCATTTCAAGTCGTCCAGGTGTTCCTCATCACCACCTTCTCGTCCGGAACCGCTGCCGTGGCCGCGAAGATTGCGAAAGATCCAGCTTCGGCTCCCGACTTGTTGGCTTCGAGCTTGCCTAAAGCATCCAACTTCTACCTCACCTACTTCATCCTCCAAGGTACGACAAGTGCAGCATCCAACCTCTTGGAATACTCCGAGACGTTTGAATATCTCTTCTACGAGTACTTCTGGGACAAGACCCCACGTGAGAAGTTCACCACCTTCGCACAAATGCGAGGCACACCCTGGGCATCGTGGTATCCGAAATTCACCAACTTTCTCATCATCGCCGTCGCCTACTCCTGCATTCAGCCACTCACCCTCGGCTTCGCCGCGGTCGGTCTTTACTTTTACTACCTCAGCTATCGCTACAGTCTGCTGTACGTCCGCCAGACGAAGATCGACACCAAGGGAGAAGCCTACAAGCGTGCTCTCCAACAGATGCCCATTAGTCTCTACCTCGCTGAACTCTGTCTCATCGGTCTCTTCGGTGCGAGAAAGGCGACAGTACAGACAATCCTCATGATCGTACTCCTGGTCCTCACCGCCGTGGCCAACTTCGCTCTCGATCGCGTTTTGCGTCCACTAGAACTACATCTCGGCGTGGACAAGTGGTCCGAGCAAGAACACCTCCTCGCAGAACAAGACAACATCGATCCCAACGACGAAGCAGCAGCCCACGCAGCCTCTCACGGACGACGACTCGGACTCAAAAAACTCCCCAACCCTCTACCAAAACGCCTATCCGACCTCTTCGACTCTATCGTCTCCTCCGCCCGCGCACAAACTCACAGCTGGCTGGACAGTGCCGACCGCACAGCCGACGACGAGGTCCCGCAGTTGAGCGAGGAGGATCTAGCGAAAGCGTATGTCGCGCCGGCGTTCACGTCCAAGACGCCCAAGTTGTGGATTCCGATGGATCCGTTGAGGGTATCGAAGGAGGAGATTCGGCATAATGAAGAGGCGGGGATTCCGACGACGGATGATGGGGCGGAGATTGATGAGAATGGGAAGTTGTTTTGGAATCATAATTTTGAGGAGGTGCCAGTATTTTCGAGGCCGAAGTTGGTGTGAAGGAGGCCTTGTAGGCTCAGTGGCCTGCCTTTGCGTCGAGCTGCAGAGTGTCGTCGAATGGGTGATGGAATGTAGTGGCCATACTTTAGCGGCAATTTGCTGCGTTGATTGCTTGGCGGAGGTCTTCAAGATTGCCCCGGTTCGTGGTCTTCCTTCTGCCTACGTACCGACTGGCAGAGTGCTAGTCTCTCGTGAAGTAGACTGGGGTGAATTGAACCTACGATCGAAAATGGCGGATTTTTGCGGGCTTCTACCTGGACGCCTTGCACCGCCCTGGTCAAGCGAGCTTGTTAGAGGACTTTGTGAATCTTCTAGAGCGTATTTTGCCACGATTCGTGCTCTGCTTCACTGGGTTTTGTCAGGTCGTCTGAACGCCCTGAGCCTGCTTGGACTGGCTCAGCTAATAAGTGCTTCTACTTCTGCATCCCTAACGGCTTCACTACTCCGCTACGATATCACGATGTACAGTAATCTCACTAGTTCATACCCATAAAGAATAAAAATTCAATATATTCAACATCATTCAAGAAAGTAAACCCGTCCTCCCCCTCCCCCCCTTCAATCTCTCATACCATCCTCCCCCTTTCAATACTCATCCCCTCCCCTGCATCCCCCTCAACCCCTCCAACAGCGCCCTCGCCTTCGCCTCCTTGTCCTTTTCCTCCTTCGCCTTTGGTAAACCCGGATACTTCGGAATCGGCGTCGGACCCGGAGCGGTCATCAACGGAGCATTCGGCTTGGGTTTGGGTAACTTCCCCACTTGTCCGATTAAATCTAGTAGTCTCTCTCCGTTGATACCCTGAGGCTTAGGCTTTGGTTGCGGTTGAGATTGAGGCTTGGGCTTCGGCTTCGGCTTCGCGGTGGGGATGGGGATGTATGTCGTCTTTCCTCCGAGAGTGGTTTGTGTTAAGGGGGTGATGATTATACCCACCGGCTTCGAAGGAGCTGGTTTCGGCTTCGGTGC
Organism: Zymoseptoria brevis; assembly: GCA_000983655.1. Taxonomy (NCBI): domain Eukaryota; kingdom Fungi; phylum Ascomycota; class Dothideomycetes; order Mycosphaerellales; family Mycosphaerellaceae; genus Zymoseptoria; species Zymoseptoria brevis. Next base: position 30,280 of record JYJE01000657.1, read on the forward strand.
TGCGGGCCGGGCGGTAGGGCGGGGTGAAGGGCGAGGACGAGGTGCGACCGGGCGAGGTGGGTGATGAACTGCGGGTAGACCATTTCCTGCTGGTCGAGGAGGCGGGTGATGGACTGCTGGCAGACCCGGACGGCGCGTGGGAAGAGGTGCGGAAATGGGTGGGATGGTACGGCCGTTGGCGAAGGGCGCGTAGTTTGAAATCATGGGTGCTGCGGGGCGAGGGCGACCAGCCGGTGGAGACGCGGCTGGTTTCTTCGTTGGTCGGGGTTTAGGTTTGGGTGGAGAGGGACGCTTGGTTGGTTTGGGCACTGGTGCGGGGAGGGTGATGGTCGTGACTCTGACGGGCCTTTTGGTCGGAAGAGGTGCTGAGACGTAGCGTGTTGTTAGGCGGGTCAGGGTTTTGACTCGAGGTTTGGGAGGAGCTGGGGAGGCGGCGGGTGGGGCGGAGGAAGGGTAGATGAAAGCTGTGGTGGCGGGGACTCGGGGTTCGATGTTTCGGCGGGGGGAGGGGGGGGGGGGGGGGGGGGGGGGGGGGGGGGGGGGGGGGGGGGGGGGGGGG
>JYJE01000657.1:30845-68308 GCA_000983655.1 Zymoseptoria brevis
CGAGGAGGGTTGCGAGGGTCGCGAGGAGGATGGTTGAGGGGGTGGTGTACATTTGGTTAGGTTTGTGGGGGTGTTGTGGTAGGTGTGAGGTTGGTCGTGTTTGTCGGTAACGAGCCAGTCGTTGGTGTTTGTTCTGTCTTCCGTAGTGAAGGTGTATATGCTGGGAGTTGTGATGATGTGGGAATGGTGGGAGGTTGTCGAGGTCGAGGAGAGATGATGACTTGAAGTCTGTCGGACAATGCATGACTGACAAAGTGGCATGCTGTGACCTTTGTGGAGGGACAAAGGGGAGCACAAGGAAGCATTTAGAAATAGACCGCCTCTTTCATACCGTGAAAGAGCTTGAACAAAAACATGCCATCGAGTCGTACATTCATGGTCGCAATCTCAGTCGTCTACCGCGTGACATGACTTCAGATTGGTTTCGTACATCCGGGAAGAAGCTCCTCGCCCAAGCCCAACGCCTGTGCATTAATCTCACAAGTCCACCTTCGGACTTTCGACCAGCTTTCCAGGACCCAGCGGATCTCCTCCAGGTAAGCACACGCCCAATCTCCAAAAGTAGTCCCGATGCGCAAAGAACAATTCCCACAGCTTATATCTCGAAGGAATGCCCCAGCTATCCGTCCTGACATCCTCAATCTCGTTGCGGACTGATTCCAAGAGACCTCGTGTTGCGGTCTGGCCTTTCGTAGTACTAGAGTCCTGTCCAGCGATGCATTCGACATCATTATCGCCCGAGCAGTGCTGTAGATCTGCGACGTCAGGTGATAGTGACGACTTGGAAATGTAGATCTCTCCAGCGTGCATAGCGTAGCCCCATTCTGTCAAGGGTAGGAGAGGGACCGGATCGTCGACATGAGTGACACGGCGGTATTTGAGCTCATTGTCGTTTTCAGGCACTGAATGGTTCGAGCCAATCTTGAATGTCTCGTCGATGTATTCCACCAGATGCGTATTGCCGACCCGCGGCTCGCCGAAGGAGGTGACAGTCGGCTCCCATCCCCTCGCCACGAAGTCCAGTCCGGCCAATGCGGCGACTGCGCCTCCAAGAGAGTGGCCTACCAGATGGAGGGCGTAGTGCGGATATAGGAAGATCTGTTGTTGGAGATCCGGGAGAATGGATCTACGAGTATTGACCCAAGAAGAGTAGAAGCCCATATGTACGCTGCAGTTCGTACACTTGGCGCCAGTGATGGTCACGTCGACATGGCCGTCATCGCCCGGGTAAGGGACATATTCCTGCGGTATCGTGCTCAAGTCGATGATGGTGTTGGCGATGCTATATGTCCCACGGAAGGCGACGATGATTCGCTGTTTGCCATGATCGAGAGCGATATAGCCGCATGAGTCCGATAATAGTGGCCCGGTATTCCACGTCGTGACCAGTTCGAATTGCGGAAAGTCGGAGCATCTCGACAAACAGCTGAAGGGTTTCGAGATACCTGCGCTGATCAGTCCGACGCAGTAGGAAATGTCGACGATGCGGGCGAGTTCTTCCAGCTCGGAGAAGAGAGCGACGCTGACATTGCGGCCGGTGGAATGTTGGAGGAGAGGAGATTGGAGAGCGGAGGCGGTGAGGATGAGAGTGGCCAAGGAGAGGAGAGAGCGGAGCATGGCGGGTAGGGATGAGGTTGAGGTAGGGGTGGGTGGAGGGAGGGGGGCGGGGCGGAGCGGAGCGGAGATGTGGGTCTTAAGATGGGGTAGATTTTGGTGGCTGTCTTCATCAAATGGGTCATCAAATTTGATTCAAGATCCATGAAACCGGTTGACCGGGTCCCCTCTGGTTCAACGTCCTCGGTCCATTTGCCATCGTCACTCCTCTCGGACAGTCTCACCTTTTCGATGCTACCTCATTTCTCCTTCCCGTCTCCTTCTCACTCCAGCTTCTCACAACCACCGAATATTCATTAATTGGCCTCTCGCTGTCGACAGATCACGCGCTGGACAGAATCATTCACGGGATTGATCAGTGCAGGCCAATCCAGCACATCATCCCGGCAGAAGGCAAATCCACTCCTCGATCCCGGCCATGGACGGCGACGGACGGGACCATGACGGCAACGACAACGCACAGAAACACGACTTTGACCAACGCCACGATGGTCCTTTCGACCAACCCTCCCCACCCGCCGACCTCCGCGTGACAACTTATCACTCCGACTCCGTATTACCCGCGTCAGCACTCAAAACCACCACATCAAACACACCGTCCGCTGGTCGTAAGAAGAGCGTACAGCTACCATGGACCAACTCAATGCCAACGGCACGGAAGAGCATGGATCCGAATGGTGGAAGGAAACGCCCAGAACCATCACATGCGACGCGAAAAAGTATCGATGCTCCAGGGAGGAAAAGCATGGACTACGGCGGCAGGAGCTCGCGAGACTTTGATGTCCGTCGCGATGGACCCTACGGGCGTCCCTCTTTGGCCATGACCCGACGTAGATCTTCAGGAATGATTGCGCACGGGAATGAAGTGTCAAATCGCGAACAGCTACAAGCAGAACAACGGCGGCAGAGTGTGGAAGCGAATGGTGATGTTGAGAGGAATGTCGACGGAAGAAGTCAAGACAGTGATATCTCAGAAACGATTGGATTCGAGCCGGAGCCTCCGCCGCTCAATTACGATCTTCGATCGCGGAAATGGGCGATACTCTTCTTCTGGTCAATGGTGCTGATTGACTGTATCGTTGCGCCGGTCGCGCTATACTTCACGCTCTGGTACATGACCGATCTCTCGCCCAACCTGGTCTTCACCATCGTCACAGCTGCTCTAGGAGGCGTCAGTATCTTCGAATACTTCATCCGCGCATGGCGACTCTTCCGCAAGAACAGCACGTGTCGCGTCATTGGCGCACATCGATGGTACTTTGATTGGTTCCACTTCAACTTCACCCTCGGCTGGGTCGCAGTGATGATCGAATTGATCGTGTAAGTCCCTGCAGCCCACACCCTCTCACGAACCCCCTTGCTGACCCTCCCCCAGCGGCACCGTCCAAGAAGACCCCCCCATCCGACTCCTCGCCATGCCCCTCCCCTCGATGCTCTTCGTCTTCGGCACCGAACTCCTCCTCGTCGACCTCCTCCGCTACTACCAAATTCCCTCCCCCTGCCGCATGTCCTCCATCCCCAAAGGCGCCCAACTGCGTCCCGCAATCTACACCATGATCGAAGATGTCATCGCCGTCGACGGCTCCGGCGGCACCCCTTACCGCGAAGCTCTCAACAAGCGCTACGAAGCGAGCCACGTCTTCCGCGCCATGTTGCGCCGCCTGGGTGTGTTTTGGGCGTTTGGAGCGGAAGGATGTGCGGTTGTGACGACCGTACTGGTGTTTACGATTCAGCATGAGGCGGCGTTCGTGGTGGGGTGGAGTTTCCCGTTTGCGTGGGCGGCGGTGTGGGCGGTTGTGACGATTGGGTATGTGAAGAGAAAGTTGAGGGAGGAGAGGACGGTTTGGGAGGAGGAGATTTTGGAGAAGAGTGGGGGTAGGAGGGCTGGGGATGGGTTGGCGGAGTAGAGTGACGCTGACGCTGACGAGAAGAGTCTGGTGAGGAGATCGTTGTTCACTTTTCGATGAAGTTTGGGAGGAAGAATGTATGAAACGATGGGAATGCATTGGCTGGTTTGGGAGGAAGTGAGATTACAGTATCGCTAATGGATCGGGGTTGGGAAGACTTTCGCGGACGAAGCCGGGAATTGAGGATAGGATCGCTGGAAGAAGTGTACATTGCATAGCGAACTCGTATGCGAGAATCAAGCGTATTGAGGCTGTACGGGCATTCACTAGCTTTTGCTTCGTCCCGGTCATGTCCAAGCTCAAGGAAGGTGTTTGCGCAAAGCCGTCTTGGACGGGAGTGGTCTTAGGGTTAGGGTTGAGTGAGAAAGTGAAGGCAGAGGAGCAAGAAAGAGAGTGTGCGAGATTACAGTATCGCTGATGATGGACACGAGTGTTGGAAGACCATCGGTATCCGAGGATAGAACGCTGAGAGCAGTGTACAATGCATAGCGAACGCATCCTCGAGTCCGCGGCCTGCCCTCCCATCTGGATAGACGGCTCTCCATGTGCTGCTGAGAAGTGCTTGTCCTCAAGGTCAATGGGGGCAGCACCAAAAGCCATCCGATCTCGAGGCTTAAACCATTATCACGTGGCTTCTTGCCTGCCTGCACACAAAGCGCACGGCTTTGGTATACGTCCCTGCGGACAGGCGAAGGCATATTGACGAGTTGGAGACGGCAACCGACCGAGCCCGCTCAATCTCCGTGGTTGAAGGCAAACGATTCGGTACATCACGGCATCACGATGTCTTGAAATGTAGTTTGCGCCGGCACCGACTCATTCATCACACCCACGCACGCTAGGCTGTTGGAAGTGGAGAGCGGAGGGGACACACGTGGCACCTGTCAAAGGCGGTGTAGCTCATTGGAACTTTGCTCGTCGAAGGTCATTGGTTGGCGGGTAGTGGCTGGTGCGGCCAATGAGTGATTGTCGAGCAGGACTTCATGTTGCTCGGATATTGTGAAAGCAGTGGTATGGAGTCGCACGTTGCAGGGAACTGGTTGCGAGAGTGGTTCGAATTGCAGCGGGTTACGCCATCGCGCCGCTCCGGCGACTCAAGATCCTTGTGTGGCAGAAGGAGGATTGTTCACTTGGTTTCCTGCTCCTTCCGAATTGGGCAATCTTTCGTTTCGTTCCGGGCCACTCGTCTTTGAGGAATTTCTTTCTACATGTGGCAACGAGCGCTCGCTCATGCCTCCGGCATTGTCTTGGGTAAATGGCGCTTTCCGTTGTGGTTGTACTGTTTCCTTTGAGCCAAGATTCAAGGACAGGCTGTGGCCATTCTGTGTCCATGTATGTCAAAAGACTCATATCGTGAGGGACGATCTCTCGTGATTCCACACGGCTTGTCATGTTTGCTTACGTGCCCGCATTGGAGGATCATGGCTTCTTTCAGCCTGATACAGCACAGCCGAGCTTTGGCAGAGCGCCACTTCAACGAATGTCCCGTGTCTGCTCAACCATTTACCGCGGATAGAGCAGCCGCTCGCAGATTCCAAAAGATTGATCATAAGCTGAGCCCTTCGACTGGTCCTCTCTCAAACCTCCCTCCTGTCAGCCCTGCGATTCACAGCTTTCTTATTCGTCCTCGTTCCAAGCCTGCCGCGATTCCTTGGCTTGGTTCCTCGTCACAGCATGACATACCCGTCACACGTACACGACCCTATGCGGCCCCGCGCTTATAGCCCAGTCAGAGGCCTCACGACCGCCGCCGGTGCCCAACTCCCCCTCAACGCCAACGTCGGGCGGTAACGCTGCTGTGACTTGCCTTGAACCAAGCGAGCAAGTCAGCTGTCACGGCTACGGTTTCCAACCCCAAATATGCCGAAGAGAATGAATGGATCGATCTGCAATGCGTTTGCCTTGCCGGCCGCAGGTCCACCCTGCGAGCGAATCGGAGGAGTGCATCTCGTTCGTCTCTATACCGTTTTGAACAGACGTCACTCGGTGAGCAACGGCGGTGTGCCATCGGATCGTGTGTAAGATCAGACAGAATTGGGTGGAAGTGTGAGGGAATGGACAACGCATCATGCGGGAGTCGATCAAACAGGCTCGAACTGGCGGCGTGGGGCGAAGTGCTTCCACCTTCGTCCGTGGTTGGGTGCTTCGAACATGTTCGCCGGGCTGCGAATCACAGTCGATGTAGAGTGATACAGGGTATGGCCAGGACCAGTCACGGTGCTTGGGCTCACCGTCTTTCATACCTCCTCGTCTTCTTCGTTCAATACGCACCTCATCGCTTTCATCTTCAACAGCCATACACCTCGACTTTGGCCTTCGTTGGCTGATCAACTCGGCAGTCATCTCCGTGCCATCAGGTCACTAGCAGTCCATGTCTCTCGCCGCACAAGGATCCTCTGCTCCGTTAGAGCTGTACCATCGATGACATTTGCTCTTTGCGACGTCGACACCGACTTCGATACACCATCATCATGGCAGAGCAGTGGAACACACCTCGCTGCTCGTTGCATCCGGTGCCACACCCGCAGAGCTGCCGGACCTGCGCCAGCATCGCATGTCTGCTGTATCAAACCGGAAGCTGGATGGACACACTGACACCGGCACCGCCTGGCGGACCACGTCAACCACGGCCAAGAGATCCAATGACCCAAGGCGATGGTACGCGAATGACCATAAGAGAAGAGGTCTGAATGCCACTGACGAGTCCACAGGATCTCACCGTGACCAGGACACTTTGAGACGACTTCCGGTCCCCATGGGTCCGTGGTGGGTGGCCAACCCCACCGTCAGGACAACCATCCTCAACGAAGCAGGAGGTCGGCCTCCTTGTGGACATCCTTATGCGACGACCCTAGACTTGGACGAAGTCCTGCTGTCCGCGCTTCCACCTCGACCAAGCGGCATGCCATCAAGAGAGCCCGACAAATACCCAAGCGTCCAGCAGCCAGTACAATCGAACGGCCAGATACCATTTCGAAGGCAGCTAGAGCCTCGTCCAAACTGGCCAGGAGATCAGGAGCCACAATACAGAGGTCCAAGAGACGGCCGACCACGACAGCAGGTCGACTCGCAAGGCAGACCCATTCTGTCTCGACGACCCGATGGCGAGTCTCCATACCAGATGTATGATCAGCAAGCTCGGCCTTCCAACGACCAACAGTATCGACAAGGCCCACCATCGGACGATACCGGAGAGCAGCAGGAGCAGAACAGGCGTTTGTACTCTGGCCCACCACCGGCGCGCATCGACACCCCAGGCAGACGTGTCTCTGGTCGAAGCCCAGGCCGCAATCGTGCTCCGCCCGTTCGTCGTGAGAGTGCGACTCCAGTCATCAGCTATGCGCTGCCGTACAGGGCTGCTCGTCCACCTAGTGACACGTCTCACGAGCCACGACCGTCGTCCAGGCGTGCGAACGCTGGTCTGTATCAGTCGCAGACGATCACGTCGGCAAGACGGCCTCAGCCGCGCGATGCTAGCGGATCTCCATATTCAGGTCGTCGTGGGCGCACGGCTTCGGCACGTTCTCACAGCAATGGTGGTCCTCCCGCCGTGGCTGCGCATCGACAGCGAAGTCGTCATCGGGCGGAACGGGCAAGATCTGGTGCTGGACCAGACGAAGAGGACAGCTCCGACGGCGACTGGTAGCTGTGCTCCGACAGCTATCGCCCCGTCCTACCCGGGCGCTAGCGCTGGCTCTGTTGAAAACGATGCAGCGATGTTCAAGCTCGGCCACAATCCATGAGGCCTCGTTTCTCCGACATGGCGATGCATATGTCGGCTATCCTTCCGAACAATTGGCTACGACCGGCGACTCTAGCGTTGGCCATTCCTGCCCGCATGTAGTCGAAAGCATATATGCTGAGCTCAAAATGGTGGAAAAGAAGTGCAGAATCGCCGAAATTGCTCCAGGAATCGACGTGCGGGCCCCAAGAATACATGCTTGCATTCATATACCTGGCGTACCAGATGATGGCGCCGTTCCACGGGACGGTACCCAGCTCCGAGTGTGTCGAGAGAGAGCATCAGGCGATCCCATACAATGTTGGCCCGCGATGGACATATTGTAGAGCTTTGGCTTGTGTCACTGTACGGTACCGGCTCATGTCTGGCAGCATCGCCGACGACGCTTCGTTCCCAGGTCTCCCCGATGATTGCGCTGCTCGCACGACCGTGGTCCCTCGATTCGAGTTGGAATCGCTATGGCGTCCTGGTTCGCCTATTGCATCAAGCTTGTCTGATGCATTCTTGTAGGCGTTGTCGGCGCAAAAGAGGCAGAAGCGCAAGCGTGGACAGCACAGGAAGCAGAACAGTCAATTTGGGACTTCGGATCTGCTGCAGTATCAAGTACGATGTATCCAATGAGGAAAGAAAGAAGTGTTATGGTAGTGTGATAATTTTCTGCGACCTACCAGTCCACACTCACAGATAATTGTGACTCCAGTGAACAGCATTGGCATACCTTCATGCGCATCGGCGTTCGCCCATCCGTCCGCTCACGGTGACCAACCAGAAGGAAGTCGACCATCAGCTCCGGCATCCATGTACCAGAAGCCCGCCACCCTTCCACACCAGCACGTCGCACCCGCAACGTGCGTCAGATCCTCCAAGTATGAGATGTACGTCTAGTAAATAGTCCTCACAATGCCACCCGTGAAACCTTCAAGAGATCCCAGAGCAAAAGAGGGTGGAGAAGACGAGGCGCTGCTTACGCCTGAGATGATTGATCTTCCACTGATTGATGAAGTAAGCTTGGCAGGCACTGTAGGGCCAGGAAGCAGGCAAATCGTGGTGTTGAAGGAGGTGATGAGAGGTGGATGAGGTGAAGAAGGGAAGGTTGAAGACAATGTGGCCGCGGTGCTGGAGAGAGGGCGTCGGGATACATTCGTAGAGCCGCTGGCTGTCGTCCTTGACAATGCTGGCGCCAGGAGATGTATCGACCGCGTCGTGACTCTGTCCTGCGCCGGGTCTGAAGATGCAATTGTTCTGATGGATGTTGGATGAAGAAAGACAAAGTTCAATGCTCGGAGAAAATTCCAAAGGACCGAATTTGCGAAGCCAAGCATACGGAGGACTAGAAGATGAAACACGGAGAGAATTCGGAACAATGTAACAATGTCAGTACGACAGTACACATTCTACAACCACACTCCTTGAACTCATCGTTCATGGGACTGTACCGTCCTCCCTCCATCAGCGAGAAGAGCAGCAAGAGTTGCGACGGGGCGCACTCAATGGCTCCATCGATGATGAGGGAGTAAGGAGGGACATGAGGTGTCAGCGACAGTGGGCGAGCCGACGAGAGCATCACAGGAACCTCGAGAGCAACTTCCACATCATGGTGATGAGTAGCGACATACAGACCATCCCAGTGAGCTCGTCAATCGGGTGCATATTGTCCCTGGAATAGATCACACTTCCGGGAGTAGGTGACCGCTGTACAAAACTCTATATGCACGTTTGTTTCGGTTAAGAACCACCGCCAGTCTATATCGGGTTCGCCGCCGAAGATGAGCTTCCCACAGGCAGTACCGTCCGCATCAATGCCGGGAGAGGTAGTATGAGAACTTCGGAGCGAAGATACCGTCCGCTTCGGCTGTTTGAATGACGGAGGGGTACCACGTGATATTGGCCACTTCGTCAATTTCCCCGCCGGTCTCTTTGAGTTCAGACAGGGAGTAGTATGTTGGATAGGAGTAGGCCAAGCCAGCTCCAAAGAGGCCGTAGTTGTTATCCTCCTCGTTGTCAATCTCACTCGCGACGCCGGTGACGACTTTGGGAATAGTAAGGTCTGATCCCCTGGTAGCCGACCACAGCGAGGGCACCGAGCTCACCATTCACGTACGAGGCGTGGAACCCCTGGTCGGGGATCGCTCCACCGGAGAATGAGAAATCGGCCGGTAAATTCTTGGTCTCGCCGCAGGCTTTGCGATCACGATGAGTGATATTGTTGATGTTTCCGCTGATGTCGTCCACCCAGACCTGTGTCGAGAAGACGGCTAACGGACGGGAAGCAGCCGAGCTTAGTCATTCGACGCCTGCTGTGAAAACCCCTCAGCACAGGTCCCTTCGACACCTCTTCTTCCTCTCCTCACACTTAACGACGAACGCATAATCAAGCTCCAGTATCCTCATATCTCATGGTCTGGCGGTTCATATTGGCGTTCAAGAGAGAAGTCGGGGAGTCTTCTGGGCGTTTGGGGCAGGATCTTACATCAATTGAGATTCTGCTCCTGCTTGGGTTTTATCACTTGTTGTGGAGGCTTCGTACAATTCTTGGCCTGGAGGGCGGAGTTCTGGCTCGAAGTCCGAGACGCGGGATTGGGATAGATGGCTAATACGTTGGCTCACGAGCAGGTAGCGATATGGAGAACGATTCTCATCAAGCATGACGACGATAGCACGCACTAAGAAGCACCGCACGCGAGGCACTCTATACAGTGGCACTGAAGTTGATTGTCCTTGGGAAGGGGTGGTATTTCATCGTGCATTAATCTACCAAGATGAAGCTGATGGAGCTGATGCACCCAGCCGATTGTCGGCGGACCTGGGATGATGTACTCAGTGTACTCAGCTCAACTTCTGAGAAGGCTGGCGGCGAAGAGCGTGAAGTTCAATTGACCCGCTGCGACCTGCAAGACACTCAAACGATGCCTCTCGACTCCATTGACCTTCAATCCGCTGACCGCACTCCTCATCCTCTTCTCAATCTCAACGGACTCTCAGTCCGACGTTTCCGTGCGAGAGGCGGTTCCGCCTGCTATTTATTGCCGCTAACGTATTGTCCAATTGAAAAGGATGGGCGGGTGCTGCGTGTCGTGCGGCGGTGGCTCTGCGCGTCTCCTCATACCATGCCCTGCGTCTACTGGGTGTCTCTGGGTCCAAGGAAGGATGTGGTGGGTCTGTATGAGGAATCTCGCCAAAGTATCGGCGAAGTGAAGCTGGGGAGTACATCTGTGGTGGCAGAGGGTATCGGTAGTGCTCTCCATATTCGATCCCGAGTGGATAGCCGTCGGGAATGGGTAGGAATTCGAACGGGCCTCTATAACGAGGACGGCGTTGCTGGTTGATGCGTAGACGATGAGGATCATGAGGCAGGGGTCGACTGGCGTTGGGGCGGGAGCGCTGCGGTGAATTCGCGGGATCTCGGTGACGGCGCGGAGAAGCATCAGTAGTAGCTGTGAGGTCAGATTAGCATTGCTTAGGCTTCAACAATTGGCAGGACAAAGCCCACCGATCAGTCTCACTCTGCTCATCCGATTCGTCAGACCCGTCACTGTCTTCCTCGCCTTCGCCTTGCACTACTTCTGACTGGTCGTCGCTGTTGTCGTCGCTCTCGTCGCTATCTGGATGAATGGAGTTGTGCATCGCGCGTTGCATCTCCTCTTCTTCATCGTCCACTGGAGGAAAGTTGTGACGTCGGGGAGTCGCGCCGTCATCTTCGCCATCATCGGACGACTCTTCACTTGACGAGATACTGACAGCCCTCGGGACTCTGCCACGTGGCCGCTGGCTGTTCCGCTGCACTGGCTCATTGTCGGAATCAGAATTTGAAGAGTCACCGATGATCTCGACAGGAGACTGACGTGCCGGTCTTCGAGTGACCAAGCGTCGCCTGTTCGGAACTTGGACTTGCACATCATCATCTTCATCGTCATCATCCGACAACACGACCGGAGCATTCCTCCTCTGTCGCCTCGGCGCAGCTTGTTCCTGCACTGATGCATCCGACAGATTGTCCTCGCCGGTGTCGTATTGTACGACATCATCATCGATGAAGCCCTCCATCTCCGGATCTTCCTCGTCGTCGTCGGAGCTGTAGCCGCCGTTTGGTGGTGTACTATAGCCCTGATTTCGTAGTTCTTGCATGTCCGCTGCAGTGATGTACCCATCGGGTCCTGGACGAATCTCATCATCGTCCAGGGTGGCATCTGAGTCTGGATATTGATAGCCAACATACCCAGGGTGGTCCTGCGCCAGCTCATGATCCACATCGCTTTCCTCCTCCTCTTCCCCATCCTCACCAGAGTCGCTACTCATGTAGTCCGAGTCATCAAATTCCGTGCGCACCCTCACGTTGCAATTATTGCAATGTCCATCTTCCACCTCATGCAAGCACTGCGGACACCTGTCGACGTGATCGCTGGGATCATGTATCGCCTGCAAGGGTCGCCTCAAGCTGCGCTTGAAAGCACCCATGAACAGTCCGCCTTTCGAGTCATCCACATTCGCCTTGTCCCTGGTCACGATCTCCGCCTCTTCATTCGCCATCTGGTAGTGCTCTTCTGATGTCTCCCCGTCGGGTAGAAGTTCGCTCCGCTTGACGAAGATGAAGACCATCTCTTTGATCAGATATGCTGGGGTTGGCTGCTCTCGAACGATCGTGCGGCAGTCCGGGCACGTTTTCTTGTGATTCTGACCCATCCACTGCGAAAGACAGCTGTAACAGAAGGTATGGCCGCATGTGAGAGTGTAAGGCTCGTATAGGAAGCGCTGGCACACTTTGCAGGTAATGATATGTCGCATGTCGTCGAGGTCGGTGTGAAGTTTGCGTAGGGACTGCTCGTGGTGACAATTCTGCTGAGAGGTCTCCTCCTTCGGCTGAGCATCATCGGTTATGGCCACTTTGGCAGGTGAGTCCGATTTGATGGCTATCGGGTCGAGCAGTGTGGTGCCTACGGGTCTGCCTGCGGTGCGAGATATCTTAAGTCGCTTGCGTGAGCTGCCCTCTGCTGTCTGAACACTGCCGTCGGTGGACATTTTAGTTGTGGCGCGCCAAATGATGGCAAGGAGATCAGCGAGGTCGAAAGATCATGTGGCGGTGATGTGGGCGGCAGCTGCGCTCTTTGCTCGGAGGAGGGGTGAATTCGACGTGCGGCTCGTGATCCGGAACCGAAGGAGGATGTGGTCAGCTTGCGAGAGGTAGAGAGCGTCGCAGATGCTTTTGGGCGTGGAGGACTGCCAGCCGCTGTTCCAGATTCAGGAAACACACTTCTCGCGGGAGAAGAGGTTTGGACAGAATGCAAACGATGCTGACGAGGAGTGCGGTGTTCAAGTTGAGGGCACGCGATGATGAACGTGTCTTAGTGTGAAGTAAGGTAAAGTGGAAGCGTGCGGATCTAAGGCTGCTAAGGCTGAAATTCCGGAGCGGCCTCCGCTCTCTTTCACATGACAATATTCCGCGTTGGTGAATATTGCTGCAGACGAGCGATCTGCTTCTCATTGAGGACGTCTTCATTCCCATATGCCAGACATTTCATCCAAACACAGCTGCTCCCGCGGTCATGATCTCATATCCCTTCCGTGCCAGGGCCACCTCATCAACAACTTTGGCCCGCCGTCTCCAGCATCCTCAAGTGAGTGTCGAGCCTGCACACGTCCGTGCCGTGGCTTCAGACGAGAATTCAAGCCTCAGATAGTACCCAGCTTAATGCGACCAGCGTGCCGTATGACCTCCCAAGGACGACGTTCAAGGGACTCACGAGACTGCCTTCTCCGTCGCGGCGTCCTTCAACGCGGCCCGAAGTGCGGTAGGATGGCTGTAATAACATAAAAGCGCTTTCTCCAGTCCTGCCTATTCATGTCGGTTCGATATGTGCCGTAGTACGAGCCGCCCGCTGATTGATGGAATCCTCATCCCTGAACAAGCGCTGAATAGTCGCCTCAGCAACCCACAGCGAGAATTTGCCCATCAGCTCAGTCTGCGGGAGCCCGGCCTTTAAGCAATGCTCTATTACGAGTTCATCTTGCTTTGTGAGTTTCATCGCGGAAGTCGAAGTCGCTAGTATCCAGATTCCGAGTCCGGGCCTCGCGATCGGACGGCGCCGGGCCGATGTTGATCACTCAGCCCTCACAGAATGCGCTCCGTATTGACAGGTCTTCCATGGCTCGAAGGTGAGACTGCAGTATCGTCCAGTCTCGTGTACGGCATTGATGGAGAGAAAGAAGCTGGCATCGAGAAGGTTACCACGCGGCCACTCCCGGCGCTAGCAACGACAAGGTCTCGAGTGGCGCTCTCGAACGTCTCGTCGATGTCGTAGCACACATTACACTTCCATCAGGACGCACATTCATGGCGGGCAAGGATGACGAAGACGCCAAAGCAGAGACGGCCTGGGATAAAGGCGGCAAGAGGTTCTCGAGGTTCGTCTTGCAATTCATCGACATCAAGCCGAGAAGAAGAACCGTCTGACAACGAGAACAGCAAGCAAAATAGCGAGTACTTCGATCCATGTCAAGAAGCAGCGACGAGAAGTTTGAAATGTCTTAGACGGAACGGTGGTGATCGGAAGATGTGCCAGGATTACTTCGAGTAAGTGCTCAGCGGGAGTGTTGAGAATGTGGGCTTCGTACTGACCACTCCCAACAGTGCGTATAAAGAATGCAAGAAGTCATGGGTAAGTTGTATGCAAGTAAGTTACCTTGTGCCATCGCTAACCACTCGTAGATGGAGGAGATGAAGGAGCAGAAGAGGAGAGAAGGAAAGTCCTGGTTCTGAAGTTGCTGGGCCCGCTTGGACAACGCGAGGCCGCGTTGTAGCGATTGGCACAAGTGCTTTTCACAATGTCAATCGAGGTTATGGACACGTCGGCCGGCTGTGAAGAACGGCGTCAAATTCCAGACCTTCAAAGCAACACGACAAGCGCTGCCACGAAGACGCACTCCCCACGGGGACGTACAACTATCGAGGAGCATCCGCGTGATCACGGGGCGCGGCATTGACCATGATTCCTTGGGAGCGGAACCCGTTGGCAGCTGGATGTGAGGAATACGCAGATGGTATCGTGGCATCGCTTTTATTGGTATCAACTTTTGAACAATCCTCCGCCGAGCCATGCCGTTTCAATCATTCAATCGCAAGCACATCATGGTAGTCGCCCTAACCATACCCCGTCTCTTCCAACTAACGCCGTATCGCCAATTTTATGTCCTCGCCCCTCAGGCATGCCCATTGACACCATTCGTAGCTTTCACCTCTCCCAACTTCTCACGTCTCGCCGCCACGGCGTTCGCCAACTCCTCCAAAGTGGTCTCCGTGTCCTCCCACCCAATGCAAGCGTCGGTGATGCTGACGCCGTATTTCAATCCCTTTTTCCCCTCAGCCGGCACTTTCTGCGCACCCTCGTTGATATTTGATTCAATCATGACGCCCATAATTGCCGTCTCTCCACCGCGGATCTGCTCTGCCAAGTCCTTTGCCACCAAAGGCTGATTCTTGTGGTTCTTCAGCGAGTTGCCGTGAGAGCAGTCCACCATGAGGAGAGGTCGAAGGTTCTTCTTCTCCAGTGCTGCCTTTGCCTCAGAAATGCTGCCAGCATCGTAGTTTGTGCCTTTGGTTCCACCGCGCAGGATCACGAAACAGTCATCGTTTCCGTCTGTGCCGACAATGGCTACGTTGCCGGGCTTCGTCACAGACAAGAAGTGGTGTGGATGTTGAACAGCGCCGATCGCATCAATGGCAACTCCCAGCGACCCGTCAGTACCGTTCTTGAAGCCAACCGGGAAGGAGAGTCCTGAAGCAAGTTCGCGGTGCACTTGAGACTCTGTTGTGCGGGCTCCCACGGCACCAACTGAAAGCAAGTCGGCGGTGAACTGTGGGCTAATGGTATCCAGCATTTCCGATGCAAGCGGCATGCCCTTCGATGTGAGGTCGAGGAACAACTGGCGAGAGACACGAAGTCCCTTGTTGATGTTGAAGGTGTTGTCGATATCCGGGTCGTTGACCAGTCCTTTCCATCCAATAGTTGTTCGAGGCTTTTCAAGGTAGGATCTCATGACAATGAGCAGGTCCTTCTCGTGCTTCTTCTTGAGGGTCACAAGGCGATCGCAGTACTCGAGTGCGGTTTGCGGGTCGTGAATGGAACATGGACCGACCACAACGAGGAGTCGGCGGAGAGGATCCTGGCCGTGGACGACTGAAACGGCTTCATTGCGACCTTGGACGACGGTATCGATCGACGCTTGCGTTTGGCGAATTTCGTGTTGAAGGAGATCGGGCGGTGTCAGAGGTGTCATGCCCCGAATGCGCCAATCTTCCACGCCTTTGCGGTCACCGACTGCCGGGTTGGGCATGAAGAACTGGAAGAGTCAGTATTGCATTGGTGGGGCTGTTGTGGAGGTTCGAAAAGGACATGCGGTGTGCTTACTTCAGAAGAAGCCATGTTTGCGGAGGCTGATCGTGCGAAGGAGCAGTGTGAAAGGGGAAGTGGAACGAGGTCGGAGTCGGTGGAAGTGAGAACAAGAAAGAAAGATTTCCCCACGTTGTCCATAAAAGCTTCCCATGGGTGAGTCGTAGAATCGGACCGGGGAAACAAGGGTCCCGAACCTCCGGAGGCAGGTCCGTGTGGTCGAAATCAATCACATCACCTCCAAAGGTTCATCACTGCAATCATGCTGCCCGATTCTTCAAATGATCATGACCATTTCAGCAAAGGCAGGACCATGTGTATCGCACGCGGCCATGAAGGATGATATACCAAGTGCAATCAAGTCGCGGAAGCGTGGACGAACTCCAAGCTCTCCAAGAAGGATGACGTCGAATCTCGTCAAGACGTAGGAGCGATGGCATTACATGTGCTGTTAGACAAGCAGTCTACCACATCCTTTTCCTACATCAATCGAACTACCATATCTTCGCCCCAGAAAGATCAATACCTTCACCAAAGAATGTCTACTTCAACGCTGTCCCTCTCCTCCCTCTCCTACCTCCCTCTGAGCTACGCCTCCTGTTCGTTGGGATGCAAACCATCCCATGACGTTCCCGCGAGACTCTCGGCCATATCATCCGCAGGCTTCACAGGTATCGAGCTCTCCATGCCCGATCTTGTGTCCTTCGCACAGCAGACCAGCAGCTCTGGAGACAATATCAACGACCACTCTTTTGACATCCTCGTCGAGGCCGCATCAAACCTCAAGTCGATTCTGGAAAAGGAAGGCCTAGAAGTTATGCTCCTCCAACCATTTGCCAACTTTGAAGGCTGGCCTGCAGACTCTCCCGAGCGAAAGGACGCTTTCCAACGACTCGAAGGCTGGACTCGCATCATGCAAGCTGTGGGCTGCAAGACACTTCAAGTCGGCTCGACCGACACTCCGACTTCCAAGATTGGCACCGATCGCTCTCGTTTCGTGGGTGACTTGCGGGAACTGGCAGACTATCTGGGGGAGCGGGAACTACGGATCGCGTACGAGAACTGGTGCTGGTCGACGCATGCGCCGGACTGGGCGGACGTGTGGGACATCTGCGAGAAAGTCGACCGTGAGAATTTCGGACTTTGCTTGGACACATTTCAGAGCGCAGGTGGAGAGTGGGCGGATCCAAGCACGCAAAGTGGTCTTGTAGAAGATGGACGGAGCAAGGAACAGGTTGAGGCAGACTGGAAGTCGTCCTGCGAACGCTTGGCGCGCACGATCCCGGCGGAGAAGATCTACTTGCTGCAAATCTCAGATGCATACCGGATGAAAGATCCATTGGTCGAGAAGGATGGAGTTGCTCCTCGAGGGCGCTGGAGTGGGAAATTCAGGCCACTGCCGTATGAAGGTTATCTGCCTGTTGAGGACTTTGCAAAGGCTGTGCTGAAGACGGGTTTCAGGGGCTGGTTCTCGTACGAGATCTTCGACGAAGGTAAAGATGGGAAGGGCAAGGACTACGACTTGACAGAGTGGACGAAAGCTGCGATGGAGTGCCAGAAGAAGCTGGTAAAAAGGTGTGCGGACCAGGAGTAGCGGGCGACTTGAGAAGTGTCGAGTAGATACTCAGGCGAAGTGGCATTCGGCCTATGCAGTCATGGAGAGCCAGTCTCAACTGCGGCTCCCGGCGACAGTCCGCGTCTTGCTCAGCTACACCTTTCTTATCCAGTCATATGGCATAATATATCCTGCTTATCGACAATGTGCCCATGTGACAAGCACAAGTGCCCCGCCACATCCAAAATCACGGAAACATGCTCCTTCTACATTAGGACATATATACTTGCTAGCGCGACTCGAGTTCGGACCAGCACGAGCGTCGCCCATGCGCCATCTTTGCGCATTGCCGGACATTCAGTGTTTTTGGAGCAAGGAGGACAAGCTTGCAAGAAGCAAAGGGGCAAAAAGAATCCAGCTTCACCATACCAGTTCCGCACACAGAGGAGATGCCAGAACAAAAAGAGTATCAAGGTGAAATTCTCCGCATTCGCCAGCCATAGTCATCTTATTACCATCCCATATCCTTCACCTCCACATCCGCACTCCGTAACGTCTCCCACTAAGCTTAGTGTTCGAGTCGGCATTCGATAGGATCCTCAACCCGTGTAAGAGGACTTCCACTGCACCAAGTATGACTGGGCTTCGAACCGATCCGATCAACCTGATTGGATGCTCCCAGTGGATTCTCATACATGACCCTTTGAATGCGTTTGCTCCGAAGTGCACCCGTGGCGGAATTTGCTGTTACCAACGCCCCGATGGACGGGCGGAGCGGAATTGGTGGCGTCCGTATTGAGGGCTCGTGTTTGTCCCCCGGGGACTGGACGACCTGGCCTGCGACGGTGAAGATGACATACTGGAGTCTCACAGCTAGCTTGAGTCAGTAGCAACACTACGGCACAAGAACGTGTAGCTCGAGTATCTGGACTTCAGTTGGACATACCGGATGGCCTGAGTTCTCTCACACTGCCCCTTGCCTCCACTCAATCGTCTCTCAAGGAACACAGACTCGTCATATATTTTCAAGGTGTTCCTCGTAGAGTTCGACGTGTCCATAGAGACAGAAACAGCACGCTTGACATCAGCTGCAGGGTAGAAGCGAGTTTTCAGCATGACCAGAGATTATGTTCCCTCATCGCAGCAGCATCAAAAATAAGAGATTATGAATATGGACTTACTGCAGCCTCATATATACCAGTTTCATAACGAAGGTCTTGTCCTGTCTCCCTTCCAGAATCCCATCAACTCTCCTGTTTCTGAAACCCAATCTTGTACTCCCATGACCGCAGCTTTGGCCATGCCCGTCTGTGTGTTGCTCCTCTTATGTCTCGTCTTGATCGCACCTCCTCCGCCCGGCATGCCATATCCTGCGTAGCCACCACTGCTCATCCCTGAAGGCTCCGCGCCGGCACTGACGAAACTGCTGCCTTGTCCTGTAGCGTATTCACTTCCCATGCTCGGCAACACGTTCTCACCCGCGCTAAGGCTGACGAACAGAGCAAAAGGTACCAGCCATACGTTCAGTCCGAAGAACGACGCGATCTCAGTGAATGTCGGCACGTCCACACGCTCGTACACATTCCATCTTGCGCTTGATGCACCACGGTGATTCTGTCCTCCTGGTGCGTTCGAGAAGTGTCGGAACCACAGCCAGTGGTTGGCGAGTACGAGAGCACATGAAGCGAGGAACACCGGATCGGTGAGTTTGACCACGGGGAATCGTCGCAGGTTGAGGCTGTAAATGATGTGGGAGGCGATGCTGAAGATGGAGAGGAGTGGTGGGAATTTGTCGACGACAAGTAGGAGGACTTGGAGGCCAATGACGAAGTAGATGAGGCGGGTGAGGATTCGTTTGGCGATCACGCTGTGTTCTTCGACGAGTTCGGAGAGGTAGTAGAGGCCGGATGCGATGGCGAGGGTGAGGAAGAGGAAGCCCAGCGCGAGGCCGAGATAGCCCTGTGGGAGAGTGTCAGTGGGTCGGATGACGAGACTTTGGGGTGAAGGGAGCATACAAGAAGCGGAAGAATCCACATGCTGAGAGAATGATGTGAAGAGGATGTCGAGGATGGTCCTGGGTTGTGAAGAAAAGGTGGCCTGCAGTCGAGAGCCGCGTCGTTCACATGTGGCGGCGGTACGGACCAGCAGATCCGATCTGTGGGGACGGCAAGTTATCGATAACGACGAGCAGGGTTCCTTTCAAAATTCAATTTGTCGAAGAAGAACAACATCATCCCCGGCGACATCACATCTCAACACCGCCAATATGTCACGCCCCGAAGACATTCTCCCGCCGGACCTCTTCTACAATGATGTCGAATCCCGAAAATACACGACCTCATCCCGTATCAAGAACATTCAAGCCTCCATGACACATCGCGCCCTCGAACTCCTCGATCTCGACACACCATCACTCATCCTCGACGTGGGCTGCGGATCTGGGCTATCGGGAGAAATCCTTTCCACCATCGAGGAAGAAGCTGGAGGTCCACACACATGGGTTGGCATGGATGTCTCCTCTTCAATGCTCGCACAAGCATTGGAAAGAGATGTGGACGGCGACATGTTGCTCGCGGATATTGGACAAGGAGTGCCGTTTCGTGCAGGAACATTTGATGCGGCGATCAGCATCTCAGCGATTCAATGGCTGTGCAATGCGGAGACTTCGGACGTGTCACCCGAAGGCAGACTGAAGCGGTTCTTCGACGGACTGTACGCGAGCTTGAAACGAGGAGGCAAAGCAGTGTGTCAATTCTACCCGAAGAATCCTCAACAAAGGAGTATGATCTCTTCCGCCGCGATCAAGGCAGGTTTCGGAGCGGGTATCCTCGAGGACGATCCGGAGACGAAGAACGTGAAGGTGTACCTGGTATTGACAGTCGGAGGCGGAGATGTTACGGGCACGGTGAACGGCATGGACGGAGTGGACGTCTACGACTCGAGACGAAAGGAGAGGAAGAGAGGGAAAGAGTTTGCGGAGAAGAAAGGCGGCAAAGCGTGGATCATGCGCAAAAAGGGTCAAATGGAGGCAAAAGGCAAGGTTGTGAAATCATCGTCAAAATACACTGGAAGGAAGAGGAAGATTGCATTCTGAGCGCCACCTGGGTCAACCACTCAAGCATTACTCTTGGTCCCACTGCCGTCCGGTCTGGTCTGGAAGAGTCTGGAACATCATCATCACGATCTGTCTTCGCCTGGGAGTCGACGATCGTCGTCCTAGCCGCCGACCTTGTGGCCGGCGCTTACAGCGATACCATGTCATCGGTGGCGATACGATGCTCACTCAGTCCGCCAGACATATCCATCGACCACTCGCCTTATAGCTCCAGCCGCCCCAGCCACACTTGTTTCCGGCATCTGATACAACGATCGTGGCAACACGCGCTCGGCCGTCCCAACATGGAGCATGTCCCTGTAACGACCAGGTAGCATTTTTCGACCATGAATACCCTGCCTGACGCGTTTGGAGCTGGCCTCGTCTCCGCTTCTATCCCAAAAATATACAAAGTTCGGCCTTGCATCGCTAAGGACGGGTACTTTATACATGCAGATGCAGAGTATGATATAGTCAGCATATGCACGTCTGGGATGAATCGCACACTGGACCCGAGCTTCGGGGCTTGTATATGGAGACTAGAGCATCGAGCGTAGATCCATAAGGCTGAAGGTATGGCGCATAGATGAGCGATGTGTATGCAAGTGAGTCGAACGGACGCGGAGGCCACGAGTTCGGCTCTCCGTGCTACGAGCCTGCTAGGGTAGTTGGGTGGAAGTTGAAGGCCCGAGGAGATCGCTGTAGATCAAAGGAGTGTGATACTCGCTCTTGGGAGCGCCAGAACTACTGGAATATAGATACTGCTCATCAACGTCGTGCCGAAAAGCCCGTAGGCAGTGATCGAAGTGGAATCAACCCCGCCTTTCCCTTTTCCCCTTGGCTATTTTGTGCGCTGCTTTCCAACACCCCGCCGTGGCATCTCTCTGTTCCAAGCTCCTCGCACTGCCTCCCTCAACAGACAAAGGAGATCCAAGGACGGCCGAAACGATGATGTTGTGGTATAATGATGCTCGAAAGAAAGGGACAATGTGAAAGTAAGGATATGCATCGCTTCGCTGGCTCCTCGCGTAAAGTCGTCAAAAGAATAATCAATTTCGCAAAGGGGAAAATTTCTAGGAGTTGGTCTATTCGGCCCTCACGCCGTTGACCTCAACTTCATATCCTTGGCCCTTTTGCTGCAGTGCTTTCGCGAGCATCAATTCACGCATCCAATCAATGCGGTCGTCTTTTGTCTTGACGGCGAAGTGGTGAGTCTTTGGCGCAGATGAAGGGGAACCGGATGAGGATCCTGTGCCTTTCCGTTCTGGAGAGGACGACGAGTTCTTGTAATTACTGGAAGCTGAGGCCTGAGGAACGAGTTGAAATGCAAAGGCAGCGGAGTCGTTTGAGTTGGAGGTCCCACTCGCAGCATCCTTGCCCTCGGAAGGCGACGACTTGATGCTAAATACTTTGAACGCACTGCTCAACTTCTTACTCGCGGCCACGCTGGAACATGCGACGGCGTAGTCTTCGACGTTGATCTTGTCCTTCACGTTGGCGTTCAGCTTGGCGCTCTCGTGGACGGCGAGTTCGGTGCCGGTGAGGCGGCAGTGGGTGTCGCTCCACTCGTGGCGGAGGAACTTTGTTCGTGTTCGTTTGCGCATCCAGCCTGCATGCGTGCATGCTGGACCGTAGCCAAAGGTCTTGGTCGTTGGAGGGTGGTGCGCTGGGTCTGGGATGCGAGTCGGTTGTGGATCCGCAGCGCCGGTTGTGAGGATAGCGTTTTCGGAGACTGAAGGAAGTGCGAGAGAAGGACGACGCCAGGCGCGGGATGTTGACGGTGCGCGCGGTAGGGAGGCTTGTGGTCGGTATTGCATGTTCGGTGGTACGGATTGTGAGGTGTCACGGGCAACAGGAACAGGGTCGGAAGGATTGTGGTGCACTGGCACATCGACCTCGGAGGCTGGCGTTCCCAGGCGATAGATTGCTTGTTGTTGCTGAGAAGGTGATGCAGTAGCGGCGCGGGAGATAGAGGACGGAAGTGAACGTTGTTGCTGAGGGGTTGGGAGAGTTCGTTGATGAAGTTGAGGGCCTGCGGAAACCGAACGAGGAATGTCCAGTTTTGATAGGGATCGGAAGTTGGTGTCGTGGTTTGCTGCTTGAAGTACCGCAGGAGCTTCTTGATGGTGAGCTGGGAAGGGATAAACGGCTTGCGGTGGGAACATCTCATATGGAAGAGTCCCCGGTGCTTCCAGCGTAGGTGATGGGAGCGGCGACTCGGACATGTGCTGGTAGTGGAGGAAGTGCTTGACGTTGTCTTGAGGGTCACGAGAGCCAAGTCGATTGAGCACGTCTTCGTGAAGAGCGAATTCAGGAAGCTGGCCAGGGCTGAGGATTCCGGAAGAGGCTATGACAGATGGCATGGCTTCTGATGTTGGACGGAATGGATCTTCCACTCGGTGCTCCGGTCGCCGTAGGACATCCGTTGGAACCATGTTGGCAGCAGTGACAGCATTACCTGGGTCGCCGGCGACAAAGATTCTTCCACCATTGGTCGGGCTAACCGGGAATCTGCCTATGCCGTGTTCGTCATGTAGCTGTTGTAGCTCACGTTGCTGCTTTCTCCACTTTGCACATCGCTCGCCCTTCGCACACTTGTGTGGCTTCGGGAGAAGCTGCTCAATAGCAACGATGGAGACGGACTCGGCGGGAGTGATAACATCGCTTGTCCTGGGTGCTTTCCGACCACGTCGTTTGCGACCAGATGAAGTTGTCGATCTGGAGTCGTCAATGGGTTTCGCACATTGGTTGGTGTTGGATGTGCATGGACGGCTGATGTCTTGGAACGGAGTCTTTGTCGGGCTGGGCATGCCATCTTCTCCGCGCAGTAGACAGATGGCGTTCCACAAGCTGTGTCGCTTGCCGAATGATTGGACGCCGAGTTCCTTGAGATCGTCAAAGTCCAGGTCGAGGAGGACAGCTCCGTTGATATCGTGCATCTCGAAACACTCCATGACAGAAGCCTCCATGCCGGCCTGATACATCCATTCGATGACCTGATCGGGAGACCACGATCGAATGTGAGCATAGGGATCTATCTCCGGGTGACACAAAGCGGAGTCGAGGGAGAGCGTTGGACGTTGCTGGCTGACCGGTGTCACTACGGTGTCGTTGGACAGTGCTGTATCAGTTCGCGGAGGTTCCTCCTTGGGCAAGACAGGAGACATCTGCAGCGCATAATCGAAGTAGTCGAGCTCTGCAGAGACTTGAGAACTTCGGAAGAGGTGAGGTCCTTTGGGTCCCTCCACTGGCTGGATGCGAAGATTGAGCTGATTGCGGGTGAGGCTATTGCGTGACGTCGGCGTGGTCGCTTCATCGTAGGAGGATATCGTTGTCTGAGACCTCCTTCTGCTATCGTACTGCAGCATTGTTAGGTGGGCATGTCTCTTGGGTTGAGCCGCATGTATCGACGTACCGATTCGAAACTCCCGGACCGTTGGTAGTCGCTATCGTCCTCAAAGTCGGTATCAAAGATCTCGGTCGCTTCAGACAACATGGAAATCGGCCTCGCATCGAATGCAGCCGAAGCAGTCTTGAAAGTCTCTCGTCGGACCACATCTGCACCTGCCTCGATGGGCGAGAAAGATGTGATGGCCTGCATCACGTGGGCGGTAAAAGGCGAAAATCCGAGGTATGTTCGCTTGTCGATAGGTCTCAACGATCGCGGTGCCAGCGTTGCCAGTGTGTCATATCCGGTCTCTAATCGCAGTAGTAAGTCATCGGACGCAGCAATATCAAGAACAGAGGTTCGACGGGAAAGGGCAGCAGTGTTGAAGCAGTCACCCACGCGCGAGAGGGCGACATGCAGCGTTCTTCTATACTCGCCCCGGACGAAGCGCTTCTGCAGTGTGCCATCCCAGTGACAAGTCTCTCCCACTCGCCGACCCTCGCCCGTTCGCATCCATCACAACGCTTGCTCGCCGCTGCTACTTGCTGCAGGTCACAGTGCAGGCGGCCAATGGCCTCGATAGCATCGCGCAGGTAGGCATGCCTGACTCGGGAGCTCTTTGGTCAAGCCAACCCTGCACGTCTGTGGTCACAAGCCTCCACTCGTGTGAACGGTCGACTCCGGGCGGTAGTGGACCGCCGATAAGTGGCTGTGGCTCGATTGTCGCTCCTTCCTGATTCGACCTCGTTTGAGATGGCTAAATATACCAATCGAGCAGCTAGACTGCGGGACAATCAAGGTTAATTGACCATCTATCTTGGGATTCCTTTGAACTGAGATCTACCCGTCACCCCCTCATGGCTCAAACTCAGAGCAAGGTTTAAGATCGTCTAGCCGAAATCACGCCAGAGAAGGCTCGCTTCGGGTCGATGCGGATCTTCCAGTCCGGACCTGTTCCCTTGTTGGATCTGTTGCGGCGAGATCTGCAATCGTCCATCTCACAAACCTTTTCGCATCCACCTAACACGAGGAGTTGACACCGCTGATCCTAGCAAATGTGATGTGAATGTGACCTGTACGAAAACTCCATGCAAGCACTTGAGCACGACAGCGATATGGATGCAACGCGACACCCGCTGCCCCTCTTCCAAAGTGCTTGCATTGCAGGTCGTCACGCAAGGGACCGTCCCCGCTATTCGTCGCACAAGCAGTCCCAGCCCAGCCCAGCCCAGCCAGGTGCGCAGCGCGACTGCCACGAGAACGACAGCGTTGTGCGATGCCAGTGCTTGTGCGCCATGGCACATGATATCGACGTCGAAGCCTGGTCGGTGGGGCGGTCGCAGCATAGGTCATAGGTCCTCCATTCTAGATGGGCAATTCGCTGCTATCGTGCCAACAGATCCTAGCAGATGAGCCAGGCTGTCAATATTGCGCAGGACTATCGTCAGGCTTTCCCATCCCTGATCGCCAGCAACAGCCGTTAATATGACAGCTCGGATGCCGCGGACGAATAGGCTCGTCTAGAGAGCACTTCAAGGCTTGTATTCGCCACATCTTTCGATCGCTCACAGCTTTTACCAAAATGGCCGCAAACGGCGAGAGCTGTTCCACGGGTCCGCCTGACCGACTCGACTCATGGACACAAGCACGCTGGCAAAACCAAAGCGAGCGGGCCAGAGATGCAGGCCAGCACCAAAACTGGGCAGACGGGACAGAGTCGGAGAAATTCAAAAAGTCGTGCAATTAATTGTTCCTTGCTGTCGGTATCCAATCGCTGGTCGAAAGATGAATGCTCGGCTAAAGCATGGCCGTCGTTGAGGAGGGGAAATACGGGATGGCGTTGTTCAAGTTCAAGCTGTATCGACGAGAGAAGACTGCTAGATCGACAAGGGGAGGAAGGACTGTGATGATGAGTTGGGAAGCACTCGTTGTTGTTATGTGTTGTGAGAGGTGGTGCCGACAATAGGTACTCTTCCCGTAGGCCACGCGAAATTGACACTCCATCCTCGCATGCAATGCGGTGATGAGAGGCGTGGAGCAGCATGTACATACATTGAGTTACTCGATCGATCCCTTCATCCCGTGTATTGACCGCCGAAGATTTCTCGAGACTTCTGATCCAGGTCGCAACAACGCTGTTCACGGATCACTCGCCGTCGATACAAGTCGGGCGGAGAGGGGAGTGGGGTCCGTTGATTCGTCCGTGGCCCGCGCCTTGATCACACTCTAATGCCGGCTAGCGTCGAGCTTGCTGCACGACCGCAGAGACGTCACATCCATACGGCGCCTGTCCTTTGCGGTCTCTTCTGCGCTTTCCTCCACCCCCTCACACTCCATCACACCCAGATCTGTCCTTGACAGCAACTATCGGTGAGAGCCTCTTCTCGCATCTAGGGTCATCTCCGAATATAGCCCTCCTCGCCTGCCAGCCATCCGTCTCCGACCGACCCTGAGGATGGCCCGTCATATCGTGTCCGACCTCGTCACGAGCAGCAATCATGGATGATTACGATCCCAACCAGACTCCGTGAGCATTGCTTCCGTGGTTGGGATGGCGTTCGCACGACATCATAGTGTAGGATGAGTCCAGAACACAACGCCGATGCCACCGCTGGGAATCTCCATACCACCCCATACGACTCGACGCAGGTCCGACCGCTCAAGGCTCAGAATGGAGGAGTGAGCATCTCACAAAGCAGGTCAGAAGATCTGCCCTCATACAGCAATGCATCTTCTCTCGTCGTCTCTCTGTTCTCACGGTCCTGCAGCAGCGCCGTGCGACGGTGCATGCAGACCCGTAGAGTGCTTGCAGAAACTGCATGGGCATGTCGGATCCTTCGTGCTGCCGATTATTCGCTTCGAGCCCTTGTCGTGCACTACTGCGCGTATCCATCATCTTTGTGCATCGCCATTGACCGTGATGTCTGCCCGACCGGGCAACGCAGAGTTGCGGTCAAGCAACGAACTGTGCGGTGGGTACAATCGACTGGGGAGGCATGATGCGATCGCCGAATGGCAGGTATGGTCCCGCTCTGAATCTCTGCCAATCACAACCTTGTCGGAGAATTTCTTCCAACCATTTTGCTGACAGCCTAACGACCGCAATGATAGATAGCTCAAAGTCAAGGTCCAATCAATCAAACAGCTTCGAGCTCCCGTCTCTCTATCGACTGCCGATGGCGGGGTCATCTAGGTTGTGGGAGAACGGCTCACGGTGATCTTCTCTCTGATCATTTGAGCCTCGAGACTATCGACTGACGGTCTGGACGCAGATTGCATCGTGGAGCCAGTCGGGTGATCGAGACGACGGCACGCAGGAATAGAGCCCACCATTCGATGCGGGCCGTTGGACTCGACCGATCTGCAGCCACCGTGGCACAACGGTCCAATAGCAACCTGCATATCTATGCATGTTCTATTGCAGGCTGCATCCTTCCCTCCAGACCTCCCCAATTAGTCCGCAATTCTCCACCGCGATTCCCTTTCCAAGAATAGAATGCGGCACAATTAGCTTACTTTCCCTCTCGACTGGTAGGTATAAGGTAGGTCGTCGCCAACTCCCTCCACCAACTCAGCTGTCGTTGATCGATTAATTTGCTTGCATTTTGTTTGCTTTCGTCTTTTACCTTACCTTCCTTTCACTTCAAGCCCGCTGGCCAGGCTGATCTGTACCTTGTCGTTCAATCGCAACGCTAATTCTTGCTGTTTATTCCCCTGCTCGGCTTGCTGGACATTGCCCTGCAGTTGCTTGTACATATACTTGCACATGTCTTCCTCTAACCCGTCCTCGACCTTTGCGAAGCCATCTTCAAAAATGGCCGCTACAAAGAATGCTGCATCCGAAGCGAAAGCTGCTGCGGCGAAGATGCACCGTCGTTCGCGATCAGGTACGTTTGAGACATCAAACCTCCGAACGATCCCAACTCCGATTCCAACGGCGAATGCGATCAAGCTTGGCCTACCTCAAACTGACTTCATTCCAGGCTGCTTCACATGCCGATTGCGAAGGAAGAAGTGCGAAGAAGGGAAACCGGCCTGCAAAGCATGCACACATTTGGGACTGCGATGCGACTACAAGCGACCTCTGTGGTGGAGCAACGGCGAGCAACGACGAAACCAAAAGGAGCACATCAAGAATGTGATCAAGAAAACACAACTCTCCAAGAAGACGCCGCAGCAGCAGCAACAACAATCGCATCAACAATCGCAACACCAACGCCATCTTAGCACAAGCTCGCCGCCTCCACTCACACATTCGGTCCCCAACTCTGCAGAAGCTCCATTCGCCGAAGCTTTCCCTCCTTCCCAATGTCCTTCAGAAGGATCGCCATATTCCGTTGATTACGACCTCACATACACGACCGACAACGGCTACTTTTCAATGCCACCACCACCACAACCATACATTACACATCACTCACAATACCCGATGTTCTCACCCTACGAGGTGGACATCAAAACCGAACGAGAAGTCTTCGTCAACAACATCCCCACCCGACGAGACTCAACGATATCAACATTCAGCACTTTCCAGCCGCCTCCAACATCGGACGGCCTCCCCGCTTACCCTGCCGACAGTTGGATCCAACAAGAACACTTTGAATCAACCTCGGAAGAGTTCGCCGAAGAAGCCGTCGACTTCAATTTCTTCGAATTCCCTCATGGACCATTGACACCCAACCACGAAACCGTCATCAACGTCGAGGAGGGCGACAAGTATCTCCTCAACCACTTCTTCGACAAAGTTCTCAAACTCATATTTCCCATTCTCAATGCCAACCAACACGGCTCTGCACGCGAAGACGTGATCCTTCCTGCGCTGGAGTCCAACCGCGCATATCTCCACTGCTGCCTCAGCATCGCCGCCACTCACATGAAAGACACCGAAACTTCATTCTCATCATCGCCAGCCAACAACGAGCAGCTCGACAACGATGTCGTCCGCCATCGCTATGCTGCGGTCTCGGAGCTATGCGAGGCACTGGGAGCTGACACCAATCACGCCCAGATCCTCGAAGCAACGCTCGGCATGATCTTCTTTCAATGCTCAGTCGGCCGCGCCGATGATGCGCTGCCTGATATCCCCTGGCACCAACACTTCTCCGCGGCGACTTCTCTAGTAAACCGCCTTGATCTCCCCACATCGGTCCTCCTACCACAAGAACAGCATCACCAGGCTTCCTTCAACATGACCCTCACCTCCTGGATCGACATTCTCGGCTCCACTATCCTCGGTCGTCAACCCACATTCGCAGACACCTACCGTGAGATGAACATGTCAAATGGCTCTCTCGGTCTCGCCGAGCTGATGGGCTGCGACGACAAGATCATGTTCCTGATCGCGGAGATTGCTTGCTTGGATGTGCAGCGAGGCTTCGGCCTGGACGAAGTCATGCTGTGCAAGTACGTCGAGACTCTAGCCAACGCCATCGGTGAGACCGAACTCAACTCTGCGGGAGTGGTGCAGAGCTGCTTCTCCACGACCGGCGCGATTCGGCCGAAACAGTTGACGACGAACATCACAGCAGTCTTCCGAGTGGCTGCAAGGATATACCTTTGCACTCTCGTGCCGGGATATTCGCCTACTCAACCCAGCATGTGCCACCTCATCAGCCGATTCTCGGAATTGATGAACTTCATCCCAGCTGGTACTGAGGGTTTCGATCGGAGCTTGGCTTGGCCGTTGTTGATAGCCGGCGCAAGTTCGACGAGAGGCTCGCCATTCCGCGGTATGCTCGAGGAGAGAAGTGAGCGGCTCGGCGATGCGGCGGCATTTGGCAGCTTTGGACGCATCCGAGAGCTGTTGAACGATGTATGGGCGGTGAATGATGATTTGTTGGAGAGCGGTGTTAGTGCACCAGTGGTCGGCTGGAGGGAGGTGATGGCAGGAAAGGGGTGGGAATTCTTGTTGATCTGAGAGGATGAAAAGGGAACGAAAGCAGGACACTCAACTCAATGCTCACGATCGCTCCTGATCTAGTGCAGCTCTCAGGACCGATGCTTGAGCTTGAGGAATTCAGGAATACTCTAGGAATTATACCCAATGATGGATGGAGAGGACACTGAAATGACAGATTCACTCATCTCACCTCCGTCGTGCTTGTGCCTGATCGCCTCTCTGCCGCATCGTGTAGGCTTGCTGTGCTGAGGATCTTCGAAACCCACAGAAGGCTTCTCCATTCTTGCGATCCTGGTCTGGGCTGCTGGCCGATAAGTCTTCGTCATGTTCTGGAGCGTGATTCCAAGACGCTTCTCACAAACGATGAGCAGCATGGATGTCATATGACTCAGACCTTGACCATGCATCTCCTATGATCGACCCGACTCATCAGAACGGGTCTCCAACCCGGTAATCGTACTGCGTTGTTGCAGGATCGTGCAGAGGAGGGAGTTCGAAGGGCCCGGAGCTAAAAGTAGACATTCGGATCGGGCCTCTCCGGGCGAAGGTCTGTCGTTGTCCTCGACAGACGGTCCTTGGGTGTGCCTGTGAGTGCCACCATCAGCCGGAGCGGTCTTCTTGATCTGTTCGTCAAACGTGAAGTGGAAGTGTTGCTTCTTTCCTCCTACCGCTTCCAGTTCTCGCCTTGTCCCGACTCCCTGCTTCGGCGAAGATGACCATAGCCACGCCAGACTAACCGCAGCAGTCCCTATTTCACTTCACTTGATCTTGCTCGCCGATCACCGAACCACAATACCTTAAAAGTCCGAACCGCAAGCTCCGTTCGCACCCACAGCTCGCGCGGGCGACGTCTCGCTACAATCGCACCATGACCACCACCGCCCACCCATCCTTCTACCCAGTCAAAACCTCCTTCGATCCTGCATCGGCATCTCCCTCTCCACACGACGACGTCGAATCGCCCTCTCTTTCCAACGGCAACGCCCTCGCACGCTTCGAATTTGAACCAAGCCGCGGGAATGACGGGACCAAAATCCTCATGGTCGAATGGGAAGAAGACTCAATCACGAACAACGTAAGCGACGACTGGGAGATCAGCTGGCATGGCAAGCGCACTGTTCTTCCCGCGAGAGACCATGCATCTCCCGGAGCTGGGACGGAGGACACTCCGGTCAACCGGCTCTACTTCCTGCTTGGTCCCGGCGTCTCTATACCCACCGCTGTGAAGCTGCGCAAAGGACCGAATGTCAACTGGCGAACGAATCCGCTGCCCGCTATCTTCCAGCCTGAACTCGGCGCAACGGCACGGCAAGCTGGAAAGAAGGGCGTTCTTCACACGATATGGGCGAAGAAGCGGCTGCAGGTTCTGAACGACGAGATTGCCCGCGAGTCGGCAGACAACGAAGAGGGTGTGGGACTGGAGATCGCAGTCGCGGAGAAGGAGTGGATAGAAGCAAACTTTGGCGTGCTGGCGAAGCCGGCGGGCATCAGTCTTGTCACGGCGCAGACACAGTTGGGAGGAGGCGGTTTGGGAAGTCCAACGAGTCCGAGGAGTCCCGGAGGAGGTAGGCTGATGGACAAGCTAAAAGGGTTGAAACTGGGCACAAATGAGAAAGAGTTGACGGCGTCGTCGCTGAGTACAGTTGATGATCAGAACGCTCAACCTGCGGCGGCGTATAACCCTCTGAGTCCAGAGGGCTCGGACGTAGCTGTCGGGTCCTTCAGCAGTTTCGCTACCCTCAAGGGCATGCTCCCTGCAGCTTCTACTCTTGCTGCCAAAGCTCCACAAGCGCCATCCGCGACTACACAATCTCCGCCATCTCGAAGAATTGTCGTCCAATCGCCGCCAGAAGCGTTCGTGGCGCAGCAACGGCAGCAAGTAGGCATGGGATCGCTGATTGCGTTTGCGAGTAGTGGGAATCATGTGGGTATCGATGAGGAGGACGGGAATGAGGATGATCTATTCGCACTACCCATGAGTCCGAGGAGCCCAGACATGGCGAAAGGTCCTTTTTCATTCGCGAGAGACGACACGGAGAGGTATCTGAAGGGTTGAGACTTGAGGCAGGAAGTGGTAGGAAGAACACGAGTGACATTGACGATAGACCACGATTCATGGATTCATGACTGATGTTGACGATGAGCTTGCGGTAGATACAAGGACTATACCTGGGCTGACTGAGCCCGAAGAGACTGAGCGAATTGACGGCATTTGAGTCTGATATGTGTGCACATGCGGAGACAACCACGGGCGGAAAGTCTCGACGAGAATGTGTAGCCTCACAACATGGCCTTCCACCCACCTTCTTGCACGCGCTTCACCTCCAAAAAGTTCAGCATCTGTCCCAAATGATCCACGCCCCAGAAACCCTCCTTCTCGCCCTTCTCGTTCGTCGCCACAAACCACGGCAACCCAAATGCTCCCGCCTCCCAAGCCAGCTGTGTATTCGCATTCATCTTCTTCTTGACCTCATCCTTCTTGATCTCCACCTCTACAATCTTCTTCGCCTCTTGCTCCCCGAATACACCACCCAACGCCTCAACCACCGTCTCGTTCTGACCAATCGGCTTGCCCTGACCCCAGAACGCAGCGTACAGAGCGTCAATGGAAGCGACCAGCTTGTCTGGATGGACCGACTCGATGTAGCACAGAGCGCGCTGAGCGGTGACGGTGGATTGAGGAAAGGGATTGGGCATTCCGATGGAGGGGACGTGGAAGAGTTTTGTCCAG
The DNA here is from genome assembly GCA_000983655.1 of Zymoseptoria brevis. NCBI lineage: Eukaryota > Fungi > Ascomycota > Dothideomycetes > Mycosphaerellales > Mycosphaerellaceae > Zymoseptoria > Zymoseptoria brevis. The sequence goes on from JYJE01000657.1 coordinate 63,160, forward strand.
CGTTCGCGCTCGACGTTGATCCAGTGGTCTTTGTTCTTGATTTTGAAGGGTGGGGTATTGCCGGCCTGTTGCATGATGCCGGCGAGGAATATGGGGATGTAGGTTAATTCGATGTCTTTGAAGACTGGAGATGTCTGAGAGAGATTAGTCGGTGGGATCTACTTCATGGCTGCTAGCAACAATGGCTGTGAACGAGCAACGCAATGGAGTGTGGATGCCGTAGAGAGTTGGCATCGTTAGTGGGGAAGCGAATGCATACCCTGGTTATGTGGTACGCGATGTACGCAAATGGACTGACGATGTCCACGTAGAGGGTTACTTTCTTCGCCATCTTGAACGTATTCTGCTGAGCTGTGCTGTAGTCAGAGAACTTTGGAAAAGCTCGTCGTTGCGTTCGTGGTCGTTGGTGTTGCAGGCCAGAACCGAGGCAGTGGACGGACTTGGGACGGAGATATGGATCAAGGGTCGATCGACGTCTTGTGGTGGAGGAAGCTCTACAAAGGATCAATCACGCAGCGGAGTGAGATGTATCCGTGGGAAGTCCTTCAATATACACAAACGTCTATCTACATGGAGGTAGCAAATCTCTCAACATCGAGGCTATGCAAAAGGTCAGGCAAAGCAATCAGCTCAATCAACGTAGGGAGTCTGAGAATAGGGAAGCTCCGCTGCAATCACGCCTCGTCTCCGTCAGAGACCGCTGCTGTCTCCTTGTCCACTGCTCTCAACAGCTCAAAGTCACTCCGCTCAACCGGAAGCCTCCATGTGGTCCAGCACGGCGCGGGTGAATTGGTGCGTAGATGCCTCACCACCCATGTCGCGTGTTCGGGTCTTGCCCTCGGCAATGACATCGTAGACAGCCTTGGAGATGCGGTTGGCGTGATCGTCGAGTCCCAAATGCCTGAGCATCATGCTTCCTGAAAGGATCAAAGCGGTGGGGTTGGCCTGGTCCTTGCCCTGGATATCCAGACCGACGTGACGGCAGCCCGGCTCGAACACGGCAACTTCACGACCCATGTTGCAACCCGGAACGATACCTGGGCCACCGACAAGGCCAGCACCAATGTTGGAGAGGATACCTCCGTACAAGTTGGGCATGACCATGACGTCGAACTGTTGTGGTCGGCTGACGCACTGCATGCTGGCGTTGTCGACAATCATATCGTTGGTCTCGATGGTGGGGTACTCCTCGCCGACCTTGCGGACGGTGTTGCGGAACAGACCATCAGCAAGCTTCATGATGTTGGCCTTGTGGATGCAAGTGACCTTGCGGCGGTTGTTGGCCAGGGCGAAGCTGAAAGCGAACTTGGCGATGCGCTCGCTCTTGGCACGGGTGATGATCTTGAGGGACTCGACCACGCCAGGGACGGACTGGTGCTCCAAGCCGGAGTACTCGCCCTCGGTGTTCTCACGGATGATGCACAAGTCGACATTCTTGTGGCGCGTCTCGTATCCGGGGATGTTCTTGATCAGGACAATGGAAGCGTAGATGTCGAGCTCTTGTCGGAGAGCAACGTTGAAGGATTGGTGACCGGACCGGTGGACGGGAGTGTGGAGGATACCCTTGAGGCCGAGCTTGTTGCGCTTGAGCGAGGAGATGGACTCGCGGAAGAGCTCCTCGGAGTGCTTGCCGCCCTGCTCCATACCAGACACATCGACCTGTTCCCACTCGATGGGCACGTTGTCCGCTTTGAAAATTGTCTTGACCGATTCGGAGACTTCGGCACCGATACCGTCACCTGTGTAATCCTCGTATCTCAGTGCTTGCTCTTGATAATGTCTTATCACAGGTGAAATTTGCGTCGCAGCGTACCAGGAATGAGGGTCACGGTGTATTTGCCGCCAAACTTGGTGGGCTTGAAGATGTCGGTCTGGACAGTCGCGTAGGCTGGAAGGTGGTCAGCTGCTGTCGTCGTGTCGGTGGGAGTGGTCTTGGGCTATCGGAACGTACACCTCGCGGCGACTGACGGGGTGGGGACAGCATTGCTGCGGAGGGCCTGCGCGGGGGGGAGGGGAATGTCAGTCTTGAGTCTGCGAGGGAGAGTGGTCATGGTGGTTATGCGCACCTGGACAGCCCGTCGAGAGAACATGATGGCGGTGTGAGGTGAATGCTTGAAGATGTCTCTAGTTCTATCGCAAGTCCATCTCAAGGTTTGACTTTGAAGCCATCCAGGGCAGGGCATGGATGCACATCGGCTGGACTTCCCGCTCCACAAGCCGTCCCTTTCCGAAGTAAGTCAAAGGCTTGGCTGGAAGAACGGCTTGAAGCAACGAAGACCGACTTCATCTTCATCCTCATCCTCATCCTCATCCTCATCCTCATCCTCATCCTCATCCTCATCCTCATCCTTCCGAGCACTCGCTCCATCGCTTTGTGTGCTAGCCATCCGCGGAAGCTGGGCGAGCATCCGATATCGATGCAAGGACCTCGCCCTGAAGACATCGGCTGAACACTCCACCGCACGAACGACGACCGGGACAGTAAGGCGTGCAAATTGCGTTTGCTGGACACTTCTAGGCCACGATTGCCGACCCCGTTTGCAGGCGCTGAGTACTCGTGCAAAGTGAATGTTTGATGAAATTCGACCAGACTAACCACAATCGGGTTCCAATGGGAAAAAATCCTATTCAGACCCCGAAACAGTCGACGCCTTCCACCTCTACCAAGCGGCGCTCCGCCACGAGATGAACGACCGATGCTCTCCATTATATCCGCTAACACGGGTCTGACACGTCCACGATTTGCGCCTCGTGCAGAGCAAAGGATCATGGCGAATACGCATCAAGAATTGTGTCCGCTTGAGCGGTTAGGTGAGCGGGAATTGGCGTCTACACGTACGTTTGATCGCAGTTTATGACTGCGGACCTGTTCGAAAGCTGAACATCGACACTTCTTGGTACGTACTCCTGACATGGCAACGAGAGAGACAGGCTTGAGGACCTCAGTTCACTGTTTCACTGTCGCTCGCTACTCCGAGGTCCCTTCGTTCAATCCTCAGAACGACGACACTCTCCTGGCTCATTGTCGGACTTTGCGCCTATTCCGTTGGTTTCTTATTGAGCGCTTTCTTCCCTTATTGAGCAGAGGATCAATTTATCCATTCAATCAGCCTGTGGCAGCCAACCACGGCCATATTTCCCTTTATTCAGATTCCCTATTCAACACCATATCGGGTCAACAAGCAAGCTCTTCTTGCCTCGCAGCGCTGCCTATATATGCTTCGCACTCTTACCATCTACAGTCCAACCTCCTCTTTACCCTTCACACTCGTTCTGCGACCACTCTCCACCTCCAAGCTACGCAGTCCATATCACCGGACTCGTACCTTTTCTATCAACACAATCAACACTCAACCTCCCCCAAAAAACAACAACCACCGCGAACATGAAACTCGCGGTCTCCACCGTCCTCATGGTGGCGGTCACCTTGACCCAAGCCCTCGCCGTCGCCGATGCCGAACCCAAGAGGCGTCGCGGCAACAGCTTCGTCGGCTGGTGCGGTGCCATCGGTGCCCCATGCGCCAAAGTCAAGCGTGACGCTGAGGCGATGCCTGACCCGAAGAAACGCCGTGGCAACAGCTTCACCGGCTGGTGTGGCGCTATCGGAGCACCTTGTGCTCGCGTCAAGCGTTCTGCCGATGCCATCGCTGAGGCTTTTGCCTACCCCGAGGCCGACCCCAAGAGACGTCGCGGCAACAGCTTCGTTGGCTGGTGCGGTGCCATCGGCGCCCCCTGTGCCAAAGCCAAGCGCGACATCATCGAAGTCGGCGAATCCGTCGAGGAGGCCGTCCACGACGTCTACGCACGTGAGGCCGAAGCCGAGGCCGACCCCAAGAGACGCCGCGGCAACAGCTTCGTCGGCTGGTGCGGTGCCATTGGTGCACCTTGCGCCAAGCGCGACCTCTTCTCTGAGGTCGCAGAGACCGCCGAGACCGACGTCGGCGCCGAGGATTCCGAGGACGAAGACGCCATCTACGCCCGTGACGCCGCTCCCGAGGCCAGACGCAAGAAGAAGAAGGCCAAGAAGCCCAAGCGCAGAGGCCACCGAGGCAACAGCTTCGTCGGCTGGTGCGGTGCCCTTGGTGCTCCCTGCGCCAAAGTCAAGCGTGACGCTGAGGCCAGCGCCGTTGCTTTCGCCGAGGCCAAGAAACGCCGTGGTAACTCCTTCACCGGCTGGTGCGGTGCCATCGGCGCTCCTTGTGCCAAAGACAAGCGTGAAGAGCACGAGATCCTGAAGGCTGACGTCTGCGAGGCCGACGACGGTGAGTGCAAGGCTCTCCGCAACGCATACGAGGCTTTCCACGAGATCAAGGCTCGCGACGCTGAGCTTGAGGCTGAGAACTTGGCTTCCATCGATGATGATGATGAGCTCACCAAGCGTGAGGTTGAGGTCTGCAACGAGCCTGATGGCGAGTGTGACCTGGCCAAGCGTGCGCTTGACACCATCGAGGCCAAGCTCGACGCTGCGATCAAGGCGCTTTAGAGAATCGGACGATGGGGTCTATCAGCTATGACTGCGCTATCATTCGGCCGCGGTCGATCCTTGATGGACTTTGATGTTCATCAACGGATTTTCGCTTGGGATTTTCACATCATGCGCAGGTATTTCGCTCGCTTGAGAGAAGACCATTGTGCGAGTCTGTAGGCCTTTGATTTTGGAAAGGTCTGCAGGGCTGGAAATATTTACATACAATGTACATTGAGACTTTGGATGCATTGAAGGTCTCGCTTGTGATCTGTTTTCTGTTTGCATTGCTGTGATACTGCTGTCAGGATGGCCGTCTTGTTAGGTAATAGTTCACCTTCCTTCTTGCCACCGTCCCTAGACAGTGCTCTTCATGGTGTGGTTAGCTTGGTTCCTGGTGGTAGTTCATCCGGTTACTAGTTGGTATGGTCTTTAGGGTTAGGGTTGTTGGTTAGTAGTAGTGAGGATTTACGTGTATACCGGTAACTAGCGGAAATAGCTCCGAACTAATAGGATTAATAGATATACTGCCGCACCTCCTTTTATCGCGTTGTTGTTATATATCGCGTAAATTCCTTACTTTTACTATTACCCTTATTGCCCTTATTTATTAGCCTCTTTATACACTATTGCTATAGCCTTCTAATAGCTATTAACCTCTAGTAGATTAACCGACAAGCTTAT